>BQNB010095866.1:0-25760 GCA_026074375.1 Tanacetum coccineum
GGTATGATTTTCCAAAATCATGAGAAGAATAATGAGACATTAAATTTCATGATACTGATCCAGAAATCACACTTGGAGAATTTGGCATATAATTCCTCCTTTCTGAGTAATTCCAAAATTATTCTTAGATGATCCGCGTGCTCTTCTTTGTTACGAGAGTAGATAAGAATATCATCGATGAACACTATCAAAAATTTATCCAAGTATGGTTTACACACATGATTCATGAGATCCATGAATACTGTTGGTGCGTTAGTTAAACCAAATGGCATCACTTGAAATTCATAGTATCCATACCTTGTTCTGAAAGAAGTCTTAGGAGTATCTTTGTCCTTTACTCTCAGTTGATGATAACCTGATCTTAAGTCGATTTTCGAGTAGACACTCGGACCTTGAATTTGGTCGAACAAGTCATCGATCCTGGGTAATGGGTAACGATTCTTTATGGTAAGTTTATTTAACTCCTAATAATTGATACACATTCTGAAAGATCTGTCTTTCTTTTTAACAAATAAGACAGGAGCTCCCCAAGGTGAAGTACTTGGTCGGATAAAACCTATGTCTGCCAACTCTTGTAGTTGGGTTGATAGTTACTTCATTTCTGAAGGAGCTAATCTATAAGGTGCATGAGATACTGGTGTTCCTCCTGGAATTAAGTTGATTTGGAATTCTACTTGACGAACTAGGGGTAGGCCAGGTAGATCTTCAGGAAAAACATCCGGAAATTCTTTGACTACTGGTATGTCTTTGAGTCGTTTATCGTCTGACTTCTTTTCCATTACTTGGGCTATGAAAACTTGACATCCCCTGGATATATACCTTTCGGTTTTTATACAGGATATGAGGCTTATTCGAGTTTTAGTTTGATCACCTCGGATGATTAAAGTTTCACCGTTGATTGGGATGTGGACGACTTTCTCATCCCAGAAAATTTTAGTATGATACTTGGACAACCAATCCATACCAATGATGACGTCAAAACTACCGAGCTTGATCGGCATAAGATCGATTTTGAAAGGTTGGTTTAACAAAGTCAGAGTTGCATCCTGAATAACGGTGTTTGTGCTTACTAGGTTTCCGTCGGCCATTTTGATATTGTAAAAGGTATCTATTGTAATGGGTGAATATTTAGCATAGAAGCAAGAGATATGGATACGAAGCTTTTATCGGCTCTAGAATCAAATAATACTCTAGCTAGATGTTGGTTTAGAAGGAACATACCCGTAACTACATTCAGGTTTTGGTGAGCATTCCTATCCCTTAACATGTAGGCTCTTCCCTAAGCATTGTTGTTGGTGGTCTTTTAGCACTGATTTGCATAATGTCTTTTTCTTCCACAGGCATGACAAATTACTAATACTGGTTGCTGATTGCTTCCAGTAGCTGGTCCTTTGTTTCTGCAGTTCCTAGTCGAATGACCTACCTTGTTGCAATTATCACACTTGACAATGCAAGGTCCTATGTGATGCAGAACACATCTTCTACACAGTGGGAGGTTTCCAACATACCTACTGTTCTTTGTTGGAGTGGCAGCATAACCTCTAACAGCTTCTTTCCTTCTGTTCTGTTGTGGTTGGCGATTATTATAGCGATTGTTGGTGTTGGTGTTACGGTAGTTGTTGTTGTTGAAAGTACTTCTGTCGTCAAACTTTCGTTTATGATCACTTGACACTTGTACCGAAGTGTGCTTTGTTACCTGATCCATTAGCCTCTAGGCTATATTAATGGCTTCCTCTAAAGTTTGAGGTTTAGAGGCGGTAACATTCCCTTCAATACATTAAGGTAATCCCTCGATGAAAACTTCTATTATTTTCTCAGAATCTGGCACCATAGTGGGATATAAGGTTGTCAATTCCTGGAATCTTCTCACATATGTCTTGAGATCATTCCCCTTTACGGTTAGATGATAAAATTTGTTTTCCATCTTCTGGACCTCAGCTCGGGGAAAATACTTCTTTATTAAATGCTTCTTGATTTCTATCCAAGTAATCTTGTAGGCTTCTTCTATTCCAATGGGTTGGGCAAAAGAATTTCACCAAGATAGAGCTTCTTCGGTTAAAGTACCAGTAGCAAACTTTACTCTGTAGTCTTTAGTACAGTTGTTACGAGAAAACACTGATTCAGTTCGTTCAAACCAGCGGATGAGACCAACAACGCCATATGTACCTTAGAAATTGAAAGGTTGGCAGCTCATGAACTCTTTATATCTACACTGTCTTGCTACAGGAGCTTCTCTTGGTCCAGTGTTCCCATTAGTGTTGTCAGTATTTTCCATGTTTGTAGTTTGTGTTTCCAGGGCTGTGGTAACACTATTAGCGACTAGTTGCCTGATGGCAGCCTGAGTCATGGCTGGTGCTGTAGATGTTGATGTCCTTTTGGGAGGCATTCTATCAACATAAAACAACACAGAATTAGAAAGATATCACATGTCTTAAAATGCTCAAAATGAAAGGCTTATTTTTGGACTTTAAGCATTTTTAACAATAGTGATATATGAATTCTAACAAGTATCTGACTTATTAGATTTCTCGGAGACTAGTTCATTTTCTAGGGGTCACGGTTTGATTCATAAGGATGAAGATATGAGAAATTAGAATATTGGATATGAAAACAAGGTATAACGGGATTGCTATTGTATTATAAATAACTTGCCTTTGTACTGTACATAGTCAAAATTTGACAAGTGTTGTTATTTATACCACACATCCCGTGGCTAGGTTCTAAAAACTATAATTAGGATCTAATCTAGTAGCTTGATGGTCCTTCCATGTTGATTTTGAGTTCATGGATTGCATTCAGAAGACTTTCCTTGTCTTCTTGGTGACGATCTTGGATATCCTTGATGATTTGTTCAAGATCAGCAATCTAAAAGCGAGCTAGAGCAATCTTATCTCTTTATCCTATATCTTTCTTTTGTAGTCTAGCAATCTGAGAACGAAATTTCTCAAGTTTGGTCTTTAGTTCGTCAAAATCTCTTGGTATGATCATCCAACCATTAACAAGTCTTTCTTCTATTTTCTCAATGCGGTGAAAAGAGAGTTCTCCTAAGTAATTCAAAATATCATTGATTTGTTTCTCATGGTGCTTCAGATGTATCTTAATAGAACTTTTTCCTATTTTAAATATCTGAGGTGGGGTAGGAGTATAAACTGAAAAAGATGGTGGTACTAGAATACAGGCTTGTTGCTAAGATGGATTGGACAAATCAGTAGAGAGTAATGAAAGATGGGTTTGCTTCTTAGGTGGCAATAATTTTTTAGGAAGAAAGAATTCTTGAGGATTAAACATTGGTGATAGTATTGGAGATGGAGGGACAATAGTTGGTGGTGGAATAGGTAATTCTTTAGCATAATACACTTGCATGACCTTCATATAGGGGTCATCATGAAAAAGTGAAAGAGTTGGTGAAGCTATTGGAACTACGCCAAATGAGTTAGAAGAGCTAGAATAAGTTTTTCCCGGTGAAGCTGGGACATAGTCTGGAGAAGCCGGGATATAGTTTGGAAAGTTAGAGGAAAAAGCATCCTCCCAGAAGTAGGGTGGTTGGGAGAAGACATCACTCTGTTAACAACCCAGTGGTAAATAACATAAGTTATTTATATAATAGTATAATAGTTATGTATCTTTACATACTATTCAGGAAATGTAGTGGTATCTCCACTATTTAAGAAGTGTAGTCGCACGGAGGACCTTTATGGCTAGCAAAAGAAAAGTAGTTATAGTTAAGGTTTCGACCTTGTTCTTTATAACCGTTGGCTCTTGATACCAATCTATAACACCCCCATTTTTGACATATAGTAGCGAGAGCTAATCTGGGGTATTATTTCATAGTACAATAGTCATGATCATAGAAAACGACTCATAAAGAGATGTTTTGGAAAATGTTGTTATCATTCATTTATTCATCAGAGTTTTTACAAATAGAGGTCCTAAAATTTATAGGAAAACATAAAGTTTGAATGATAACAGTTTAGCCATCTTCAAGTCCTTGCCACTCCGTGCCATAAGTTGCTCAAATGCCTGAGATAAATATGCTAAAAAGTCAACACAAATGTTGAGTGAAATTCATAGGTTTATAATAAACAATTTGAATACAAGTCATCAAGATCAGTGGGCTACGTTCTTATACCTATAATAGTAATAATTGCATGCATGTACAATTATTATAAGAAAACAGTATTATTGGTACTGTTATTATTGCATCTAAGCTCATGACACCGAAGTCTTGAGAAAAGTACTTAGGCAATAATATATCAGAGTAGCATACAGTTGAAAAACCTTTGGTTTATGCATGTATCCCCCTCACGGGTTTATGAAATAAGAGATTTAAAATTGAGGCTATGAACTCACCTTAACAGGGAAATCTGATTGATGGCAAAAGTATATCAAGTGAAAGTAACGGCTTCGTCATACAACCTGGGGTAATATGTCAAGTCTTAGTGTGATTGTTTATATTTCAAGACTTTAGGGAGTTTAACATATGGTTTATTAATTTATGGAAATATTGTATCACTGTTCGGGCTATCATAATTCAGAGGTTATGCAGTATCGTTTGAGGAGCTAGGGCACTTTAAATTGTAAACCCAGCAAACTCGTCAAAACGAATACTCAAATGAAACCCCTCACATGAAATTCCCTAATAGCGTGATACGATAAGATTTTAAGTTTCTTCAAAAGTTAGTCAATGATAAATTACATTAAATATAAAACGTAATTAATTTATAATGCGTCGATCGTTGATTAATAACGACAAATGTGTTGGGTTTTAACAAAATTGAGTTTTATAATATTAATATATATTTTTATAATTTGTCTAAAAATATTTTATTTTATATTTTTAAGAATACAAAAATGACAATATATACCCTTGGTTTATAAACTTTTACAAGTTTAGTCCTTTAAGTATATATAACTTAAACCTTTAACTTTAGAAATTGGCAAAATAGGTCCTTATAGTTATAACTTTGGAATAATGACATTTTCAGCCCCTTTAATTATAAATTTCAGAAAGTTACGATATATACCCTTATGCATGAAAACTTTTGCAAAACAAGTCCAAAAAGCCATGTAAGCTTATTTTTGGATTCCAATTGATATTTGCAGGTTATATCTTATTAGAATAAGCTAAAATAAGATGTTTTAACGTAACAAAAGTTTAGAAAAAGGATTCGTTATTTAGAAAATCAAAACGGGTCGTTTTTAGGGATTTAATAAAAAACACATGGGTTTGAGGATTCAAGGCTTCAAGTAAGAGTTTATATATGATATTAAGAGTATTATGAACATTCTAATACAGATTATAAGCTTATTGAACAAGATCTTAGGCTTATTTGAGCTAGAATGGGTCGAAATGGGGTTTTCGGGTTCGTATGCCTTGTAACGACTTCAAGGCTTCGTTTTTCTTGATTCTTGGCTTCTATTATGAGTTTAGGGACTTCACTTATTCCTTCTTGGTCTGAGTTAAGACACCATTGATGAGTATACTAGTTTTTGAGGTGTCGTTTGAATGCATATGTATGTGTACGTATTTATAGTACTCGAAAACACTTAGGGCCCAAGTTTCCTTGGTGTGGTGGCCAAGGGTCATAGGTAGATGACTAAAAACAGCTAGGGATGAGTATTGAGGCCTATGGGGGTGTAGATATGAATGGTGGAGGGTGTTGGAGGTCAGGGCTAACCATACAGTGACAAGGAGGTGATCTGGCTTGCTTGGTGGCCAAGAGAAGGAGTAGAGGTGCTTGTAAGTTGCTTTGGGCTGAAGTAGCTTAGTCATGAAAGAGATTGAAGTGTTTGTTTGGTTTAAAATGGGTAAAATGGAGGGAAAAAGCGTGGTGGGTTCGGTTTAGGGTTTTAGGTTTTGAAACGTGGTTTAGGGTTAAGTTTAAGGATAGATTAGGGTTAAGATTATTCCAAAGATTAAGGTTTAGTGTTTAGGATTAAGGTTTAGGGTTTAGTTTTAGGTTTAAAGTAAAATTAGGGTTTAGGGTTTCGTTTAGGGTTTAAGTTTTATAATAGGGTTTAAGGTTTTAGATTAGGGTTTAAAATGACTTAGGGTTTAGGTTTAAGGTTTAGAAGTCATGCATTAAGTGTTTGTACCTTGTGCTAGAGTGGTGGTAAGAAACTAAAGTGATTTAGGAGGTAAAATGACCTAGTTTGACTTGCTTGCATCATTGACTTGTACATTAAGCTTTAATGAGTTGTACATTGACTTGGAGGGAAAATATGATTCAAATATGGTGCATTGTACACTTATACACATGTTTAAAGGTTTGTACATTTATTTTATATGTATTCATTACATATAATTAGGGTTTTGATATAAACGTTAACGTTTAATGCTTGTTTTGAAATAACGTCGTAAATGGTACGTTAAATTGATAATGTACTTGGTAAAATGATATTAAGTTATAGACTTGACATATTAGGAGGTTTACATAATGTAAACGTAGATATAGATGGCATTGGTTGAGGTTGTGTGAGTCCGTTTACTTTAGAGATGCAAGTTACGTTGCATAATGAGATGAAGCAAAATTTTTCCCTATATAAAGGTGGTTTACCGTGCATCTAATTTAATAGATGGATAATACAGTGCATCTAATTTAATAAATGAATATATCTTGTGAAGTGGTAGATTGGTTCTAGCTAAGATTTGGACTCGACATTTAGCTTACTGTCAGAAAATAACGTAAGCGAAGTATAAACGGTTTTCTCCGCCTGAAGGGAGCTTGTTGACATAGTGAAATCTCAAGTAGGATACTCTGGGAGTGGAGTAGGGCGAAGAAGAGCTTCGTAACCGAACCATTATAAATCTTGGCGTCTCGGTTTGATAGTTCTTTTCTCTATCTCTCTTTATTATTGGAATTGTTCATTAGTCTTAGCTTAGTTGTTTATATAGTTGATTCATATTGTTGATTGGTTAAACATAGAACTCAAATCTAAGTATTTTGAAAGCAAACTTTTAAAACGTAAAACGAACATGTAAACTATTCAACCCCCCTTATAGTTTCCACAATTTTTTAAATGTCATTGTGACATTAAACTATTGTTTTAAAACTTTTTTTTTTAAATAAATCACAATGGGTGGTGCCTCGGGTGTGTGCACTTGACAAAAATAACGATGGCCTGTCCTTCGAGACACATATGCGTAACTAATGGTCGCGTTTTAGAAGAATGGTACAAAAGTGTGTTTTATTAGATAAAACAAAATTCTTTTTGAGAAATACCCAATGGGCGGGCAAACTATATAATTTTTGGGTTTGTAAATATCACGTGTATCAAATTGCGTGTTAGATGTATAAACCATAACATTATATATGAAGAAAAAAACTAACATATGCAATGAACATGTATTGTTCATGATAGACATACCCATTGAAATAAAAAATTAATGGCAAACCAAGATGAATTCAAACGGCATATAAGCTCTTCAACAACCTTAAATCTTGGCGTAAATGTTTATCAATCATAGCAACCAAAAATCATAGTCAGGTTTTGCAGATCGTAACCACAAGTAATAATTATCACAATGTTTATTTATATTTTTATTACTTCACTCAGTGTTTTCAGTCGATGTAACTAACCTACACCTACTATGTGAAAACAATATGCGTGACTTGAAGTAGAATAATATAATATTACAACAAACTAACTAATCCAGTTAACTAATCTATACAACAAACTAAAGGGTACCAGATTCATACATATTGAACCTTTTTCCAGTTAGACACAAAAGGCTACATTCATTGACTTTGTTTTTGACACGTTGATCTACACTTACTTGTCGATCCATGGTTGCATTTATTATACGACTCAATTCTCGAGGAGCCACTATCATCCACTGCAGCCTTTGCCATTCAACTTAGCCTTCCTCACCTGACATCATTAAAAAACATGACCAATCATGGTTCTAAAAAGCTTGAGAAAGCAGCTAACAACACAACCACTAATGGCAATGTATATACTCATTCGACAAAAAATTATATGAAATAAAAGGGATAAACTCTAATCATGTGTTCTTAGTGGTAAAGTATTCAACACCTATTCTTGTTAAGCTCTAATCAAATCAACTAATCCTGTTTTTGTTTGAATTACAATAAGGAAACTTAGTGAGTTGTAGTAGCTAAAACTCACATGGATAATAGCGACTCCACTATATAATTTGGCGATTCTTTCATTTAGCTTGTCTTTTTCATAATCCTATTCTACCGCCTGCAAGATAAAGTTGAAGTTATTATCGCTATTAGCTGGGGAAAAAATACCCTATTAGAAATGGATTTGAAAAAGATTTGTATAGAATTGCACCTCCATTAGGTTTCTAATTTGAGCGACCTGTTTGTTGATCAACTCCTATAACAAACAATAGTTGTGGTATCCTTGGTGAGTACCACCTTTGCACCAAGTACTAAAACCTCATGTCCTCAATCCTGAGTTCTCAAGGGTTAACCCTACCTCTTCTCTTATTGGAGTTCCTGAATAACTTTCGAATGAAGATTATAAAAAAAACGCACATGAAATTAACGGAGGCCATAATTATTCTAGTAAATTATAGTAGTAAAACCCGGGCTCATTGATTAAACTATAAGTCATATATGTCTACATTATTAAAACAATAGGTTTTGACTGCTTTTATCACATGAATTTGGGGTTGCTTGATTCTTTATAGCGTCAGGTCACAATTTGGAATTTTTTTATTTTTCTAAACTTGATGAAATTGACATGTTAATCCCATAAACTCGACCCGGTAGACAACCCAATACTGGTCGAGAATCACAAACTACGCATAAAAATATAGACAAAAGAGGGATAATTCAATATTTTCTAAAAATTCACCATTGGTTTCTAATCTGCGATCCAGATGAACAACCATGTGTTACTTGAACAACAATACAATTTTAAGTTGCAAGAAACAACTGATAACACTCTTAAAACGATTAGTTAGTTTGCTTGAATTAACATACATGCAATCGCCTTAAAATTATTAGTTATTTAGCATTTTATGGTACTATGGTCTTGACAGCCATAACAAATTCCGTTTGTTGCACAATTAGAACGATTTTCGAGTAGATTCAAGATTATATTGAAAACCAAGTAAATAATATTGTAAAAGGTCACCTGCATAAAACCAAAACCTTTTCCAATGGACCATAAACATATTCACACCGCAAGTTAAGCATCACAAACCATATAACATGCAACGAATGTAGCCATTGTTATTATGAACGTTTTTTTGTATTGTTATGAAGAATTGCGGTGTACAATTACCACATACATGTCTACCATTTATAAGTGCAAAGTTGCTAAAAATAATGTAAAACAAAATAAATTAGCGTTTTTAAACTTTGATTGATTTGCTTATGAAAATACTCACTAAAAATAACAAAATCATACCTTAAATATGTTATTCCACCTCATTGTATGATTTATAATTGATTGAAATGAAATTTTAGTTTCAAACATAGTTTTGATTTATTTGAACCGAAATATTGCTTAACATAAATAGTTATCTAATGAAACACCTATTGAATAAATTGGTTCAAACTTTCCTCCATTGACTAAGGATACCCATTATTACACTTAATGCATACGAAAACTGTTATTTGACTTACTCATTCATGCAAACGTGTAACTTATACCAACTGTGAAACCTTATTTGTGGAATGTTTTTAAGTGTTTTATGAATATGTTTTTTCATTTAATGAAACCGAATAAGAGAATTCCTAACAATATTGTTATGGTTTGGGTTCATTTGGATACAAAGTTTTTTGTGGATACTAGGGGACCAATCTCCACCCTTCATCTTCATCTTAATCTAATGGATAAGATTAAACCCAAAATTATTTTCAATCTTTTTTTTAAATCTTAATATCTCTTAAACTGTTAATCGTCAAGTGAAAAAAAATATACCATCACGACGAGCATTTAATTATCTTTCTATAGATATCCACTTTGATATACTTTCGACAAAAAAAAATTCAAGTTTTTGTCACGTTTTTTACAAATTTTTTCACATTTTTTTCACGTTTTTTTTACCTTTTTCATTTTTTTTCCACGTTTTTTTCACGTTTTCTCACTTTGATATACTTTCGAAAAAAAAAAATTTCGTTTTTTTCACATTTTTTTCGACTTTTTCTCGTTGAAACTTGCATGAGAATCATATATGATATTTAGATTAAATGTTAAATCATATATAATATTAGTGTTAAATCATATATGATAGTGTTATATCATATATGATATTAGTGCTATGTCATATATGATATTTAATTTTAGTGTTAAATCATATATGATATTAGTGTTATATCATATATGATTTTTAATGCAAATTTCAACAACGGAAAAAAAACAAGAAAAAAACGTGAAAAACGGAAAAAACAAAAAAAAATCTTTTTCACAAAAAAACGTTACTTTTTCACAAATAAACAGTGAAAAACAGTAAAAAAAAGTGAAAAAGTGAAAAATCTGAAAAAAACTGGAAATAAAAGATGAAAAAGACGTGAAAAAAACGTAAATTTTTTTTTTGTCAAAAGTATATCAAAGTAGATATCTATAGAAAGATAATTAAATACTCGTCGTTATGGTATATTTATTTTTGTTTAACGATTAACAGTTTATGAGATATTTAAATTTTAAAAAATAGGTTAAATAATTAAATGATTTTAATCACAACCATTGATTTCTTTTTAGATGAATGATGTGGATGAGTCCCCTAGTATCCAACCTTTTTTTGGTATCCAATATAACTCTCCTCCTATTTGACTAATGATAGTCATTATTACATTTAATGCATACCAAAACTGTTTTTTTACTTACTCATCCGGAAATGGTTTATTATTTAGGTGTATTAAAATATTGTATAAAGGCTTATTTTAGGAATAACATTAATGTGTATTTAATTTTTGTGCTTAGAATACTTGTTCAAAACCTTATTATATTAGAGATAGTATAGTAAGCATATAGATATAGATACAGATGAAACGTGTATCATTCTATACCATTTATTTTGTTTGACTTCCATATATACTTGTTTTTTATTTTGACTGATATTTATTCGAGTGGCCCACTTCATCAATATATAACCCATATATCTTAAAGTCAATTCTAAAGTTACTCCATTAAGGTAAACAAACGCCCCATCAAACCCTATAAAAGGGATAATAAATCGTGAGTTAGGTGGATACTTTGCAAAAACCCTATAATCCATCAAATACTCTAGTCGACATTACTTTTCGTTTATTCAATTTATCAAAAATTTATGGAAGACGATATCGGCAACCCCATCCCCATCGAGGGTTCTTATTATGGTTACGCAGCGGCAGAGTTGACGGATATCAATGACGACGATCGCGTGGCGATTATGAATTACATATTAGATGAGACGAATTGGGCGGATTTTATGAGTGACTTTGTGGGAGAGATCGAAAATAACCGAGAAGTAGGTTTTATTAAAGTGCCTGTTCGACATCTTGCTGATAGGGTATTTAGTTGGGTGTTTAGGAAACTTGATGTTTCCCTAGTTGCGGTGGAGGATGGGGAGGGGGAGGTTTTGTATGAGTTGGGGGATCGCGAGTTCAGTGAAGATAGAGTAAATCGTTGGATGAAACACGCACAATTAACAGGGTACACAGGAAGCTATCGGGATTTGCTCGGCGAGGATGAAATAGTGGGAATAACATTAAGCAAAACAGTTTTTGAGGATGCGGCATTTGCGGTTATTCGAAATAAGGGAGAGCCATTGAAATGGAAACGCAGTTTTGGTATCACTTCTCTGATGATATCAGAGCCTGCTCGCTTTGTGCCGTTTAAAGATGTGCTCGCTGAGAAATTTATTGATGGTACGGAAATGCTTCTCGCAGCGGAAGGAAAAGGTAAATATGATTGGGCGGCATACATGCCAAACCACTGGAGTGATTTCTCCGAGTGCACGCGAAGATTTGGCTACCCCGAACCAGTCCTCAATGACCCCCAATCAATGCCGGGTGTGATCGAGTGTCTCTATAACCCTACCGCAGCCTATCGAGCCCTTTCATTGAAATGCTATGTAAGATGACTCTTAATTACTATATGATTTTAGAATTTATGATGATATACTCGGTATTTACTATGTTATATGTAAACGAATAAATGAGTGGAATGCTAATATAAATATGTAAATTGATGCTGATAGTAAATGGTTAACAGTTATATAAATAATATGACCTCAGAATGAGGGCATATGACATTCAAAAAAGTTTTCATTTATTATATATATTGATTTCGGTTTTTTTGGTAAATAATTTATTATTTCATAATATGATTTTGTGTAGGATAAGTCTTATGATGACCCGGAAGGCGTGGGAGGCGGCCAGGGAGGGCGTGGAGGCGGCCACCATCCGTGAGATGAAAGGTCTCGAGAAACAGTTGCCACGACTTTTTGACTTTATGGACAAGATTTAGGGAGTTGGCTAGTCAGCGAGGGAATATACACGGTCTCTTTCATGCTTTTACTATATTATGATATAATACTTGATGTGAAACTATTAGATGTCCGTTTATGAGATGAGATGTGAATCTATTAGAGAGTTTTTCGTAATGTCGTGGCCTCGAATAATCTTTTATCTTTTACTTGGTTGTAGATATTGAATAGGCAGGTTGATCTTATTTGCGATGCTTATGTTTCACAATATTCGTCATGCTTGCTGGGAAGAGTGGAAGGCTTTCTGGATATTGAAAATGTTTGTAGTAAATGGCAGTAGTTGAAATTGTGCATCTTGCAGGCTTTTTATAGATTGATACTCATGCTCTTGTACTTCTTTTAGTTGGCTAAAGTGCGACTGTATGGCCTTTAGACTACTATTTGTGGGATTACTAAACCTATCAGTCATGTCCATCACATATGACTAAATGTTCCTAGTCGATCATCAAGATTGTGTGGCAAGCGGTTATTTGGACTTCCGGGTACTTCATTTGGAAGAGAGAAATACACATGTTTTCAATAGTAAAGTTTCTAGTATAAATACAGGTTAAAGAGGTATGCAGGTCGGTGCAATACGGGTTATATAGTCTGCACGTTAGTGGTTCTTCTAAAGTGGTTTAAGATATATGGGTGTTTGGCTGCTTCATGACAGTATGATACAAGGTTTATATTTTATTTAGTTATATGTTGTTTATGGGTCAGTGGTTCTTCTAAAGTGGTTTTAGTTAAATGTTATACAAGGTTTTATTCTTCTTTATGTTTTCATTGATAGTGTCTTTGGTCATTTAGTATCTTTTGTTAGTTAATATACGTTTGCTGTATGTATTATTATATTCTTTTTAGGGTCGCCTTGTTGATTTGGTGGATGTCTTGGTTTGTATTTGGTTGCGCTTTTGCCTTTATATATATTTTGCCCCCAAAAAAATGTTAAGTCACATATGTTTTTATGTTAATCTTTTCTCACTCAAACTTAAATAATTCTCAAATTTAATATTCATTGTAATCATAATATAAATTTATTTACTTTTCAAATATGTATTTAAAATAAGTTAAAAGAACTAATTTGATTAGTAACAAATATTAATAGAAAGCGCATACCCACGCCAACCTCTTGAAAAGGGACGGCTTTACCCGGTTTGAATATGTGTGACAGTGAGTTCAAACTCTGTGGATCAGTTGGAAACCATGGTTACCAAAAAAAAAACGCATATCAAAAGCCCAATCCTAATGAATAAATTCGGTTCACGCGAAAAAAAGAGAACAAGGTTTAAGTATGGGAATTGATTTGCACACATTAAAAAGTGATTTGAGACATTTTAATGCATGCGTTAGATACTATTACATTATGCTTTAACTGTTTATATATTTAAATGTGCAAATAAAAAGTTAAAGTGTGACCAACAGTCCAAAAAGGGTTAAAACCAGACTCAAGTGGTTCAAGAAAAAATAACTGGTTCATAAAGGGGTCAAAGGCTGGTTCACGTCATCTTAACAATCCATTTTGATTTGATGATCGGTGGTGTCAGGCGGACCATTTATTCTTTTTGGTCCTTTTAGTTTTTATGCATTTTTTAAATTTAAAGGTGTGGTTTTATTTGGTTTGGGCTAATCATCCGAAACCGATAGGAAAAAACAAAACCTGAACCGTTGAGTCTGGTTCGGGGGTGGGTTGGCGGGTTTAGGCATTGATAAAAAAAATTAGCCGGGTACGAGTTTGGTGATGGGTTTTAATAATACCCGCCCCGATTACTCGTACTCGTACCCATACCCGTTTACCCGAATTTGTACCCGTTTTATTGCTATTATAATTAATTAGAGTACATATATATATATTATATATAATTTCTTACATTCTAGTTTTTATTTAACTATCTTTATTATCTAACACATTTGGATAGGGCTCATCACGGTCCAAAACCCGGACCGGACCGAGACCGATTTAGCCTAAAACCCCCGAACGAAGACCAGACCGAATGTGTTCGGTCCTGTCCGGGTCGGTCCGGTCCTTCGGTCGGTCCGGTCTAAGAAGGCATAATAGTCGATTGTACGTAAGATCGGACCGGACCGAACCAGACCGAACCAGACCGAGGACCGAATATGAAGTAAAGTGTAAATCGGTTCGGTCCGGTCCGGTCCGAGCTGGTTTCTCGGTTAGGCCCGGTCTGTGGTCCGTTATGCTGAGCCCTACATTTGGATATTCTACCAGAATTACTCGAAAGCGTTAAATCGTTTGATACGGTATTTTTTTCTTTAATTTTAAAAAATCTTGAATATATTCGAGTGTTTTGCTTTATTTTTTTGGTGGGTTTAGTGTGACTTGATTTTAATACCCGCCATTTTGCTCATATATTATTCAATTGAGGATACCGGATACCCGCGAGGAAATCCGAAAATCGATGGATGATATTAACTGGGTACCCAGCGGTAATGGGGCGGGTACTGATGTGAATATTATAAACGGATGTGGGTACGATTACACTAATATCCACCCGAACTCGACCCGTTGTCATCTCTAGTGGTATTATTTGGTTTTTGGCATTTTAAAAAAAACTTGGTTTAGGTATATATGATCAACCAATCCAAAAAGCGGTGAAAACCATACTCAAGTCATAATCATTGTTTCAAGAAAAAATAACTAGTTCATTTGCGCAAATTGAAGTGTATAGCTTTGTTAGGGTGATGTGGTGGGTTGCAACGAAGAAGTTTTACAATCCTCTCAGGTAGTATAGCTAACTGTTGTAGTGTATTAAATGCAAGACTCGAAGATTATTATCGTTCTCTAGGGAATAGTATGAGTAGAATCAAATTGTATTTTTACTAAGCTCTAAAGATTGAGGGATGATTATTTTTGTATTTTTATATTTTCTGAAAGCAAGTAAAATCTCAGGTCTTGAAGAAAGGGTGATTAAACTATTTAATTACACTACTCCTAATTATGCAGAAAAGTAAATTGATGGAAAAACTTATATGGTTAAACAAATGTGTTCACCAAATCATGCACAACTCCCTAGTCGTTCTCTCTAATTTTATTGACCGTCACCCTCGTTAGTGTAATGTGTAAGTATTCATCTAATTCAGCAGCGGGTTATCAAGTCCACTATCTACGTGACAACCTAGACGGTGGTTACCTGTAGACACCGCTCACGTCCAATAGTAAATTCTCCCGCAATAAATACTTAACTAGGAAATCCACACTTACGGCAAACTAGATATGAAGATCTAGAATGTGGGTATCCTCTTAACTTAATCGCGTTTCCCTAGACGTCTAAGCTATGATATGAAGATTAAATAGCTAGTTTCTTAAAGCCTAACGCGCACACCACTAACAAGAAGCAATAATAAAAAGATAATAAACTAGGTTTCATGCAATCATAAGTAAACACAAATTAAATTTAGCCAAGCATGTTAATTGAAATTGAAGAACGATTAAATAAACAACGCATAGACATATTGAATGATTAAAAGGGTTAAAGAACTTTACTTCAATTGAACATGGTGTTACAATGAGTACCAAAGGGTTAAAAAACCCCAAAATTCGACCAAAAGTGCAGATACAAAGTATCCCCATGATTTCTTTACGTTTTTTCACACAAATATGAAAAATAAAGGGTTCTATATATAGATTTAGAGTCCTGATGACATCACTAAGGTTTCTTGATGCCGTCAGCCCGCTGATTCTTCTATGGGCTTCTCTTTGTCGTTTATTGTGACGGCGTCACAAAGCGTGATGACGTCGTCGCTCTTCAAACCTGACGGCGTCAGATGTAACTCCTGACGCCGTCTCCATGACCTGAGAAGTATCAACTTTAATTAAAAACTTCACTTTCTAGGCACTTTTGGTGAAGGCGTCAGAATGGAAGTCGTGAGCTTGAAAACTTGCATTCCTGTCTAGTTTCTATCGAGCACAAGTCACATGCTTTTCTTCCAAATGTTTCCCAAATGCTAAAACATCATAAAGGAACGATTAAGTACAATATTTGGGCATATTTTCATGATTTAGGGGGTTAAAAGGTCCTGAAAAAGTGTATATAATGACACCAGTTATTGGCAAGAACCCAATCCTCACGAATATCCAGTTGAACAAGTCGCGACCTCACCACCGAAGACGAAGAGGCTGACCCGTAACTGCCAAAAGAGGACGATTCAAAGTGATGATGCACCCCGACAGACAGTAAGAACAACAAAGAAAGAAATTATGTTGGCTCAAGGTTGGCTTGCCATTTCTAAAAACAACAAGCATGGTAACACGAGGAAGGAACATGGCTTTTGGTGTGAGGTTTTACAGAACATAGAGAGCAAAACAAAATAGCACAGTCGTTAAAAGTATGATATGGTGATTCGAAAATGGAAGATGATGCGCTCCTCCGTGATTCAGTTTTGTGGAGTTTACGCGAACGTCATGCTTATGGCGCATGAGAGTAGAGAGGAAGACTACATTCAAAGGGCAATGATTCACTATCAAATTGAAACCAGACTCCACTTTAAACTTTACTAATATCATAAATATGAATGAAACGACGGCTCCACTGTACATTGTCCTCTTAGGATATCTGATTATTCGTGGGATGCTTTTGTCATTAAAATCTGTTTTCTGTTGAATTTTGCTTCTGCTTCTTTATTTTAATGCAAGTTTTTGTTTCTAATCTTTAGAAAATGGTCAATTTTTTTTTCCATCTTCGTGTTTGTGGTGTCTTCCTATTTACCTAGCTATTATGAACTACATTGCTAGGGAGTTATAATAGTTGATATACGCAGTGCTGGAAATAAAGTTAGACAAGGGGATTTAAAGTGGATTAATCAACTGTTTTCTTTATTGTTTTCTCTTTTTTCTGTTTTTTTTGTTATACTGTTTTTGTGTTAATTCATTCTCTCAACATATCCTGACATATTGTGATTAAAATAGTTCAACCGACTTCAGTTGCGGCACCAGTTCAAATTGAGCTTCCTAATAACTATACATGAACATTGCACCAGAAGTCATACTTGAGTCATCTTGACATTGTTGATTATGCACAGATTCGTTCGGAATCTATAGAGGCAGTACTTATGTTTTCATTTGCACCAGAAGCCGAGGGGTTCTTTGGGGATATTGGACAAGAAATGGTATGTAAAACCCCACCTATATGTGTATATATATTTTTCAACTAGTATAAACATATGTTTTCATTTGCTATATAGGTCTTGAAAAATGTAAGAGATATTCATGGATTCGCGTTGGCAATTGTTCTTGAACGATTGAATTCACATGGTGCATTTCCAGAAGTACATGAAAAAACAAGAGCTACCGGAAGTGGGCCAACAGTGAAAACAACTTCAAAGATCGGAAAGTCTAACGGATACGGATCAAAGTCAGAAACCAGAGCTGTATCTTCGGTATGATATGGCAGCTATACTTTGTTTTTTTCCTATTTGTGAAATAAATATTCAGTTTGTTTTAATTTTGTATTTTAAGAGAGGGGTTTCAGCAAAGGGGTCAAAAGCAGTGTCTATAATGTCTGTTCAAGATATATCTGGACCTGTGGGTAGCAGGTAATATAAACCTCCAGTTTTTTTTCTCCTTTTTCTCTGATATTCTTGTACTTTTATCCCTCATTAGCCTACTGACAAATGTGAGCTGCTTAATTTGTGGTTTTAGGTTAGCTTTTACTCGCACAGAACCTCAAAGGGAAAGACATCCAATGGCACAACCATCTGTAATTGACCCCACAGACTGCAATGAGGCTACCCCATCAAGAAAAAACTCAGTTTCAAAATTGAATTCATACCCTGATCACATAGCACCAATCACAAGACAAATCCAAGCTCCATGTAGAATTATATGTGGTTTTAACTCGACCCCGAAATGATTTACTCGAAATATGCGAAAAAATCCAGTTTTGATGAAAATATTTTGAAGTATATTTGCGTGAAAGAAAGGTCTAGAGAACATATGGCTCTCCAGTGTGGATTAATACTCTTAGCTGTTTATTATATGTGGTTCGTTGTATTACTAAATGCACAAACTGTTCAATTGCAGTCTGTGGAAGGTATGAAAGTGGTGAGCCAAGATTTGAAGCCAAGTAAAGACCCCGAGGTACCATTTCTGTAGACGAGCTAATCACAGATGCTGATAGGCTTGTGTAGTGTTTAGCTGCTAAGGTACTACTGAAGTACCGTCTACTTCTACTGAAGTACCATCTGGTAATGGCATGGACATTGACAATTCTGATCTTACTTTCGGAATTCATTCATTCTACATTGAAAAAGATAAATTGTTTAGTTGTCCAGTTGCTTTTTTTGAGTAAGGGATTTTAAGAAATACTTAAAAAGATCTTGGATTTTAGCCAAATCAAGTGGTACAACAAAGGATGACAAGTTGATTTTGCACTCTTATATGCTTATCTAATGTAAGGTATTTTGTGCTCTATAGGTGATAACAATGTAGAGGCTAAAGCATTCGACTTTCTGGCACCTACTACTCGCAGAAATTCTATGCGTGTATTGCGGGCTATGCAGCTTAAAAAGACTGGTACTCATTCCCTTTTTTTCATACATAGTAGCAATATTTACTAGGGGTTGAAAATTTGAGGCATTGGGAAATATGTCCAAAAAAATTTGGGAAATTTTTGTTACTAGTCGAATCATGTATGGTTCACTTGACTCGAACTACTTTTTGTGCAAATGATTAATGTATTTCTCATCTATGAATTTCTATTTTACAAAATATAGTTTCTTTATTATAATTTGATGGGTTTGGAAATGGGTCAAATGTGTTTGGGTCAAAACTGGCAAGTTTTATCTAGGAAGTGGAATCATGTATGATTTCTCGACTCAAATTGCTTCCTCCCAATATTTGAAGTTTATTTATGATCATATAACTTATATTATTTTAACAGAAGACTCCCTTCCTTTTTAGCTAACTTTGACCCGCTAGAGATAGAACACAATGTGGAATATCTCGAAATATGGTCTTATTTGTCTTTTTCCATTTGTGCATTGTAGTTTTATTGGGAGGAAGTCCAGGCGTTGGAAAGACGTTTCGTACTAGCCCTTGGAAAGTTTTTTTTATCAAAACAGGTCAATAAATTTATAAATTTCCATTTATCGATGAACTTTTTCGTGGGCATAATTTTTGTTTCTAATTACACGATTTTATGCAGGTTATAGCGGAGTCTTTCAAAAGAAGAAATAGCTGCCAGAAACAAATGTTTGAGATGATAGATGCACACATCGGTCATATTACTTAGTTAATTGCTTAAATTGTCCTTGTGGTTTCGGTTCATGTTTTTTGAATTGGCCCATAATCGTTTTTTCCCAGGGATCCTCTCCCTATAGTTTTGCCTCGTATCGGGTTTGGTCCCTTGACCACTAATTCGGTTAGTTCGCCGTTAATTGCTGGTTTAGATGGTGGAAATGACATAAATACCCTCGTAAGTTTTTCATAAATGGTCATGTTTTTTTGGTTTTTTATTTATTTTTTATTATTTTATTCCGTTTTTATTTTTAACTTTTTTATATGTTCCTTTTGTGGTTAAACCGTTATTAATTTTTTTTATGTTTTTGTGCGTTTGGTACGTTTTCATACGTTTTTGTATATTTTTAATTTTTAACTTTTGAACGTTTTACATTTTCATCCGTTTTTAACTTTTGGACGTTTTACGTTTTCATCCGTTTTTATGCGTTTTTGAACGTTTTCTGTCCATTTTTGTACCTTTTCATACGTTTTTTACGTTATTACAAGTTTTTGTACTTTTTGTCTGTTTTTTTGTTTTCATCAAGTTTTGGACATGTTTTCATTAGTTTTTACGTTTTGGTACGTTTTTTTAGAGGGTTTTCATTCCCAATATCTAACAGGCAATTAAGGGTCAGACTAACGAAATTAGTTGTCAGTGAACCAAACCTGGTATGGGTAAAAGCCATAACGAAATAATTCGGAAAAAAAATTAGGGACCATTTTTGTTAAACCCGACAAACCATAATGACGATTATTTAATTAACCCAAAGTAAGATGACCGCTATTGTCTGCACACCCTATTCCCGAAGTTGTAGCAAATGCCGATGAACGTATGAAATCAGTAAGGGCACTATTCAAAGAAGACAAGCTTCCAAACAAAAAAACAAGGCAACAAGACTAGATGAATGACATGTAATAGTTTCCATATAACTGTATCTGAATGTATGTAAGCTACCCTATAAGAACAAATATCTTAACTAATTGGCGAGCGCGACTGCTTGCCACTATAGTGCTTCAAACACTAATTTTGCTAAACCATGTACAAGTAATTTCATATTTGGCATGTTGCAGAGAACAACAAAAAAAACCACACAAAGCATGAGCAAAGCAACGAGTTTCTTAATTGATACACTCCACCGAACAACAGACATAAAACATAAACATGACTTCACATTAACACTTCATAGTTCATACAAAAGATAGACCTATAGAGACACCCCTAAACCTAAGACAACATACAAAATATAAACACTACGACAAACAACCTATACAAACCCCTTACAACATAAGACACAACAGCATAACACTATTACTACAACTAATCAACATCCAACCTACACCCTAAAACCTAAGGCATACCAACAAAACACCATTCAAACCCATAAGGCCACACACCACTATATTACCTAATTATCATCCAAGCTATCCGCAACAAGCTGCCTTCATGAGTCTCAACTCGAGCCTCCAACAACATCCTCCTTAATGAAACATGCTTCTCTGCATCACTCTTTTGCATCAGTCTCAAACGATCCAAACAATCCACTACAACCCCACGCCCTCCAATCCTTTCCAACTCTAACATCATCTGGCCCCCCGTTTCTCCATATCAGCCCTAACTTGAGAAAACTGATCATGTAGGTCCTTCGCAAAACAATCTACAGATGCAACCTCCCTTAGAAACCACACCTTCATTTGCTCATGCAATCGCTGGGAATTAGCATCAACTGCTAATAACTCAAGGAGAGGGATATGATCAACCATGGAAAGAGATAGAAAACACTAGAAGCTAACTATAAATGAAAGCCAAACATGATATTATATAGAGTAAATAAGAAGCAACTACATAGAAATAAATACCAACATAAAGGAAATTGAACTGCCGGCTCCAATTAGTGCATGAAAACTTCTGTCATGTCAATCTTCAAATACCATCAGTGCTAATTATATCACCTATATAACTAAGGTCCAAATTAACCATACAACAAAAGAATAAATGTATAGGTAAAAACAGAATAAATAACTAAATGGCCCATACAACAAAGCCCGTTCTCAAGCAAATACCCATTCGTTTTTCATTTGAGGTTAAAACACATAATAAATACATTCGGAAAAACACGCTCGCCTCAACACGCGAGCCAGTATCCTACTTGTTTGAGTAAAAGTATGGAATTTTAAGCATTTATTGTAAATTATTGATGACTCGAAAAAAAGTCCAAAGAAAAAGCGCGATGAAAAACCAAGTAATTGTGCCCAAGCTGACCCCACCAACAAAAGTCCAATACTAGACCATTTGGCCAATTTTGAGAATAGGCACATGTCTTCTTTGTGTTGTTATTAAACCTACAAGACACTAGATATGAAAGGATGAGCCGTAACATTTTTATTCTTTTTTTTTCATTATTAGGTTTTCTTTTCTTTTCTCTTTTTAGTTTTGATTTGTTAAAATTAGTTTTAATTAGTAAACTTTGTTATAAATTTTTGTTTGACCATTATTCCAAAAAGGTGTAAATCGGTGGGAAAACCCCGATCCCATGCATCTTTTGATGCCAACCGGACCCTTACCCAAAGACCCGCCCAGGCAATGAGCTCCTTTCGAGTGACCTAATTAGCCAAGAGTTGGGTTCGAACCCTGGTCATTTTCCAAAAGGCCCTCTATGACCGGTCAACTGAGCATTTGCGGAGGGGGAATGGTACCATCTGAGCCAAAGGCCAGATGATTGTTTGACCATTATTAGTTTATGTTTATGTGTAACAAATTTTAAAATTTGTTCCCAACTTTTTAGTTAGTTGTTTTTATCTTTTTAATCTCTATTACTAGCATGTTTTTATAAACTTGTCAAGTCTTTAATCTTTGAAAAATTGTTAGTTTCATTTTGTTGGTTCATAGAGCCGAGGATTAACTGTCACCATACGCATCCCAGAATCAATCAAAAGTAATAAAGTGCAATTCCGGAGGATGCGTATGATGACATTGATGACAGCTAATCCTCCCTGCCTGGTTACATGCTACCATAAACCTTGAATCTAATAGTCTGTTTGTGTTGAAACTTTTATGTGTTGATTGTTGATGGTATGGAGTGTGTTTAAAAGTGATTTTTAAGAGGCTATTTGGCATTGCGGTTTGAAAGTGACTATATAGTTTAATCAAATAGTTTAATAATACATCCATAACGGAGAAAAAAAAAGAGTGTTAGTGAAAGTGGCACGATTTGTTACAATAGGTTCACTTTGTGATACTTTTAGCACTTTAAATTTGCGAAGCAAAGCTCTATAATCTCACCATAAAATAATACAAGTAATTTGTTTATAGTCAACCTAAACCGCTCATGTTTCTCCATACTAAACAACTCGAAGTGGTAGAACCAATGTAAAAGTCAATTAAGACTGATTATAACCTAGAACCTCCTAAATTGCTTCTTTTTCCAAATAAATGAACGTCTTAACTAATTAGGTATAATATTCCAATTAGGTATGAAACTCATAAGAAGAATTGAACCCAACCTATTTTCATGTTGCCCAAGTCATATATTCGTGCACCAATTAGTATATGGCTATATGCATATACACGTACAAAGATATGGCTGTAAGATAAACTCCCAATTAATAAGTATTGAATCAAAGACGGACGACATATACACAGAGGAGGATTCTCGGCTACTCCTACTTCATTCATGAAGAAACAGTGCAGAACATGTTGCTGAATGGACGATGAGTCAAACTCACGATGTGTTGACTTTGTTTGTTCCATCAAATAAACAATATGATCATGCCAATATACTTCGTTTGAGATGCTCATCTCATTCCATATACATGTGTAGAGAGATCTTGGACATTTTTAGATATACCGTATTACATTAACTGTTAACACGCAAGCCAAATATACAAGGAAAGAAATTGCACACACTAACAAAGCTGAAATAGTAACACCTGGGAAAGATCTCTTAGATATTCTACAAACACCAACCAGTGTTAAAGCATCATCAAGAGTGATTTTCTTCTTTCTTCAAGCCAATAAACTTCACATTGTTAACCTATTTGACAACAAACTGCAAAGTTATAAGTATACCCATGTTAGATTAACAGAGAGAAAGAGAAAGATGTGTGTATTTTCTAGAGAGAGAAACACACACACTTATGATATACAATGAATCCTCACCCTTCCTTAAATGTAAGGAGGGGATATATATAGCCTATGGCACGCCTCACTATACTATAATGACATTTCTACTCCTTGCGTATCTGGCTAATAATAAACTAATGTATTTCCGTATAAGTTGACATATTTTAAGGCTAGCAAATCATACCCAAACCAACCATACAAAAATCCGGCTTCGGCAGCAGAACAATACGGGTTCACGGTTATGGGTCACAGCTAAACGCGTTTCAAGATTACTTGTCCCAACATTCCACGTTCCATTTAGCCACCAAGACTACGTCTCACAAACCCAAATGGGTGGTTCATCATCACAACGACGTACGAATTCAACCATGTCTCCGATTAATGCATTTCTGGTCGAAAATTTGTACACGCCTGAATTTTCAAAGTCTTTACAAGAAAACACCAGTTATTGGCAAGAACCCAATCCTCACGAATATCCAGTTGAACAAGTTGCGACCTCACCACCGAAGAAGAAGAGGCCGACTTGTAACTGCCAAAAGAGGACGATTCAAAGTGATGATGCACCCCGACAGACAGTAAGAACAACTAAGAAAGAAATTGTGTTGGCTCAAGGTTGGTTTGCCATTACTAAAAACAACAAGCATGGTAACACGAGGAAGGAACATGGCTTTTGGTGTGAGGTTTTGTAGAACATAGATAGCAAAACAAAATAGCACGGTCGTCAAAAGTACGATATGGTAATTCAAAAATGGAAGACGATGCGCTCGTCTGTGATTCAGTTTTGTGGAGTTTACGCGAACGTCATGCTTATGGCGCATGAGAGTAGAGAGGAAGACTACATTCAAAGGGCAATGATTCACTATCAAATTGAAACCAGACTCTTCTTTAAACTTTGTCATTATTGGGAGGCTTTAAAAGATAGTCCGAAATAGCAAGTAATAGCACTTCTAAAATTTGCCACAGAGTCCGAGGAAGGTAGCAAGAGACACAAGTCATCTAGTTCTAGATTGTTGAACACAGAGTCTGGGGAAGCTAGTATTAATATTAATACTAATGTTGGCGATAACGTTGAAGATGAGGTGTAGGAAATTCAACTACCACAGAGAGGGACAAAGCTAGAGCTGTGATGTGGGGTCTTGTAAGACTTCAGCACGAAGTTTTACAACTCCATAGGCAGTGCACCGAATCATTGCAGTGTAGTATAGGAAAGACTCGGGGGTTGTTATCGTTCTCTAGGGGAATAGGTTGGAAAGACTTGATCGCAGTCTAACAGAATTCTAAACTTTGTGAGAAAATTATTTTTGTGTTTTTGTATTTTATGAAAGCATGTAAATCTATGGTTTGAGAGGTTGGTTTGTTTAACTAATAATTAAATTAATATCTCATCTACTGGTGATAACTTTATGATAATTAAATGTATTAACTTAATCATGGATTACTTATCAAATTGCTTCTCCTAATCTTGTTGCCTTGTCACACTTGTGATGATCTGTATAAGTATTTCCTAGGTCATAAACGGATTACACGAACCCGCCGTCTATTTAATATTATGTTAAGGCAACACACAAGTAAGGTAGTATGAAGACTATTACAAGGCCTATAGGATTACATTAAATGCGTCTGAAATATCTTAAGAGGGATCAACCATATAAGGGGGTAAGGTAGTATGAAGAATGTTACCTGATGGTATCCTTTCTACGCACTCGCGTTTCCCTAGACGTGTCTACAGCGATACAGACAAAAGCTGGTTTTCTAAAGCCTAACACGCACATTTATCAACAAGAAGCAACAGTAAAAGGATCTACGATCCGACTTTCATGCAATCATAAGCAAATACAAAGGAGGGTTTAGCCTAGCATGTTAAAGATAAAGCAAGAACATAGATTAATCACACAACACATAGACATATTGAATGATTAATGAATAACACTCTTACTTGATTAAAACATGGATATAAGGTAGTTACAATAGGGTTT
>BQNB010095867.1:0-25760 GCA_026074375.1 Tanacetum coccineum
CTAACTACGCTTAAACGAATACCCACGATTATACCCAATACCCAAAATAATCAAAATAACATCACATACATGTATATGTGCCGAAATTTTTAGGATAGAACCAAGAATTTACAACTTGTCCATAATATCTAGATATTAAGAAAGATCTAGGGAACCATCTCTTACACCATGAACCACTTGGCAATTTAACCTTGTTTAGGTTAATAAGATATTTTCACTATATATAGCATGCATGCACTCTTCCTTTCTTAAACACTTAACAAAAATCACCAAAACTCTTTCTTTGTCTCTCTTATAGCTCACGGCTCAAATAAGCCATCTAAGCAAATCATACAAAATTTTTATACAATCCATACAACCCTTTACACATCAATCCTAAGGCATACTAAAGTGTTTTCAAGCATTGGTTCATCATTTGCAAGGTTTAAGGAAGAAAAGGGAAGATTAGGGTTTCAAACCTAATCTAGGGTTTATAAGCTTGTAAGCTTTGGTTTTGAATCTAAACACGGGTTTAGAACTTATTTCTCATCTCATACATTATCACTAAGGTCTTCCTAATTCCTTCATACTTTTATTTCTTATGATTTTATGTGTTATATGTTAATTATGGCTATAATCACCACTAAGGACTTTTTAATATGTAAAATGAGTTATTATTTATGTTTATGATTTTATGCACTTATTCTTATGTCATATGGTCATATATATCATGGAAAAGTGAAAGTAAAAGTATGTTAACATATGGTTTAAGTATAAACATGTTTAGGTTAAAATTAGGGTTTTATAAGATTACTTAATCTTCACATGTGAAAATAATGGAAAGTAAATTGTTAAACTTGTTACAATGAATTTATAAGGACTATGGATGATCTTGGACATTATTATAAGTATCACATGTGTTAAAAATAGTTATTAGGGTTTCCTTAATAAACTACTAAAGAAAATGATACATAAAACAAGGTTTTTATAAAGTTATACACATAAATACATAGGGGCTGTTTTAAATCCGAATTCCATACAGTAAGTTTGACATAATATAATAATAATACGTCTCGTGACGATTCCAAAATGATAAGAAACTCGAAAAACCGATTTATAACGAAAAAGATACGTTAATTACAAGTTTACGACTATAAATACTTTTATAAAACTATTTTTATAAAAGTTACTATTCATTACAGAAACTAATATTTTTAAAACATCTAAAATATGATATAACTTTTAATTACGAGATCGTACTCGAAAGAATCGCTAAAAACGGAACTATAACGAATAAACTACGACGTTTACGATAATTAAAGTTTATAAAAGTAATTTTATAAACTATGAACAGTAAAAAGCACTATTCATCAGTGGGATTAACTTTATAAAATATAATACATCTTTTAATAACAAAGACGTACTCGAAGGAATCACTAAAATCGGGATTAAAACGAATAAGTTATTACGATTACAAGTTTACGCTAATTAAAACTAAAAACGAGTATATAGCTGTTGTGAATAGTAAAAACACTATTCATCGCAGAATATCAAAAACTTGAAAATGTAATATTTTGATCACTCGTCTTACTACGAAGACGTGGACGTAAGAAACGCGAGCAACGGACTTAAAACGACCAAATTAGGTCATTTTTACGAAAAGTATATTTATAAACGTTTTCACTTTATAAATATTATTTTACTAAAACGATTAGTCGGTGATTATGCTATATAGAATATTGAGTGGTTATCAAAGTGCTATAATACTAGGGAGTTTCATAATGAGGCCTCTTCGGATGGCGTATCGACGAGTTGTTGGATTTACGATTTAAAGTGTCCTAACTCCTCGTACGTCATGTCATGACCTCTTTAATTATGATAGCCCGAACGATAGTACGATGTAACAACTATAAGATTATATTCAATGTTATTAATTAAAGTACTCGGTACTTATACGACCTTAATTTAAATAGGTTGCATCTAAACGTTTTGCGTGACGTTTTATCTGTGTTATTTGGACTATCAGTACTCAAGGTGAGTTCATAGCCCCACTTTTTACAGTTTTACTGATTTACTATTATTTGGGGTGAAAACATGCTTTGTTTTATAAATTGGACGCAAGTGTTTAAAGTATATTGATTATGTGTTTGCCTAAGTAGCGATAACCCTCCTGAGCCCATTATCATGAACTGTCAATTGCATAGATGTAGTTGTTAATTGCATTATGTGAGCGCGAATGTTATAAATAGATCTATTGGGATTAACCTCCCCGTTTGGGTGATTAGCTATCACCGGGAACGAACGTTGACCATGTCGGACTTGGATGTTGCGGGTTACAACATCTGTACGGGCAAAATAACTGCTAAAATAGCAAATATAGGTTGAGCTTCAGTGTCATGAGCTTAGTGCAACAGTAATCTGGTTTTGTGATTGTTGGCATATGTTGTAACATCACGGGAAAGTCTTGCGGTCCTGCATAATTTAAATACATAAACCTATGAATTCACCAACATTTTTGTTGACGTTTTAAGCAATGTTTTCAGGAGGTCAATAGGCACGAGGTGCCAAGGATGCATTGGATTACATTTTGGATTGCACACTTAAAGATTTATGTGCATCATATTTTGGGAAATGTATTGTTGTCTTTTGTAATATTAAACAAGGAACAAGTAAAGCTTTATGCTTTTGTATTATGTCTTATAATTAAATCCAATGTATCAATTTAAACGACTTTTTGTGTCGTTCTTATATATATCTTGTGCTGTTGATCTTGAAGTAACACGCCCCGGATCCTTATTCCGCTGCGACCCATTTTGGGGGTGTTACAGATTGGTATCAAGAGCCAAGGTTATAGAGAACCAGGTCAAAATGTTTTTGCTGGACTATAACCGTTTTCAAACATTGCATACATACAAAAGGGTTTTTACGGGGTATTCATATACAAATTGTTGCATTAGTCGGTTAGGCTATATACATGCATAATTGATATACGTGTTTATAATATATTACGTATATAAGGATAATAGTCTTATATTAATATACTTATATAAGTCACTTTTGATTTTTCAGTTTCGAGCATGTCGGATTCGGAAGATTCTACAGTTACGTATACTGAGATATCCAGCCCATATGAGGACCTATCTGACATAGGATCACCAGGAGCCGAAGGACCTATTTTTCAGGATCCACCGTCTCCAGATTACGTGCCTGGCCCTGAGGAGCCAGAGCAGGCACCACCTTCACCTATACATGATGAAAAGAAGTCATTCTGGAAAAGGGATGAAAAGAAAGGCAAGAGTGATCAAAAATGCTTTAGATGCGGAAATCCGAATCATCTCATTGGCGAATGTCCAAAACCTCCACAGAACAAAGACCAAAAGGCGTTGGTTGGAGTTTCTTGGAGTGATAGCGAAAATGTAACACCCCCAAAAATGTGTCACAGCGGAAAGTAATCTGGGTGGCGTACTTTCATTATACATATCGCATAAGATACAAGAGAACGACCACTAAATGTGACGTTTGAAAAGTAATCCTCGTTGATTTCCTTGAAATTGTATATGCAACATTTGTCCATAATTGCTATCACAATGAAAAGCATGAAAACAACACACGAAATCTGATCATTTGATGTAAGTAGAAATCCATGAATGAAATCTTGTCAAATTTAGACTCCAGTGCATATCAAGTAGGCCAAGCATCTAATTCACCTGAGAAAAACATGCTTAAAAATGTCAACATAAAGTTCGCGAGTTCATAGGTTTTTGTAAGTACAAATGTTAAACCAAAGTTCTGTAAAGTATGTATGACCGTTTCAATCCTTAAATGTTCTTCCAAAATGTATGTATGAACGTTAAATCAAAGAGTTGTAAAGTATGGCATGGACCATTTTCAATCCCACATAGTCACAAAAACGTACGTATGAAAATTGGACCGCAATTGTCCAAAGTATGTATTGCCACTTTATTCAATGCAACGCAAATATTCAAGTGTGTATAAAACAATGATTACAATTACTCTAAGTTCATGAAACTGTGACATAGACTTGTATGTATGCCACTTTATTCAAGGAACAGTAAGAGTTCATGTGTATGTGTTGCTGGCCCTGTAGCCCCAACCAATCATGTTCCGACATGTTATAACGTTCGTTACCGGTGATAGATAGTCACCCGAATGAGGATTGTCAATCCTGATTAGATCTATTTTATAACATCCGCGCTCACCCTCCAAGTGATTACAATTTATGCAACCTAAGCTAATCCGTAATCATTTCCAAAGTAAAGTATGTATAACCGACCAAAAATGAATTCAATTAATGTATCTCATAGCGAGCTATGTAAATGAGTATGTAAACCAATTTGTAATCAACCATGTAAATGCATTCGTAAACAAGCATGTTCTCACCCCAAAAATATATGTAAAACAAGTAAAACATGGGGCTATAAACTCACCTCGATGTTGTAGAACGATTGGCAGAAATGCACATATTAAGCACATCACAAACGGAAACCGGAACGGCTCGACCAAGAAGTTGTGGTTTATCTTAACGACTATGACCCACTAGCCTAGGATAATATATTTGGGTTTTCCGATGGATGGTTACATCAACGCGACACGTTAATAAAAGATTTAGATTCCAAGTTGTAATAGTTTGGTGGTTGGTTAAATAAAATAAATCAAAAAGTAAACGCAATGCATATAATATATTCCGTATATATTACATATAAAAAATAAACAATTATATAACTCATACCGTGAATTATATAACAAAGACAAATCATCCAAGATTAATATGAAGTATATAATGCTTTGCATGTATTATATAAGAAGTGTAAGTAAATAATTAAATCAAATAGTTTGACACGTTTTCGGATATCACCACTTAATTAAATAAAAAGTTCTTGCATAGATGTAAACGTACGTTTTAAGGTTACAAATTATGTTAAACGATATTTGTAAAGCTTTTACAACAGTTATGATGTTATCTTCTAGTTGACAATTACAAAATATAAAATAATATTTTATAAATATGTATTTCGTTTCCTCGACGGTTCTAGCTAAAATAATATTCATCATAAAAGATATAAGAAATTTAATATATAAATTAATTGACATGACCCCTATTCTTTTATATGACTATTTTCCCATAATTCGGGAAAAATTCATTGTTTTTCCTCTTTTATCAAACTATGTTGCAAAATACTCGCGTGATTCAATATATATAATTTGACGAGATCACATAATCATATAACGACATTTATTTAACCATTAAAAACCACCATTTAAATCCGGTTATATAATAATATATAAAATATATATATATATATATATATATATATATATATAATATATAATATATATATATAAATATATATATATATATATATATAATCTAGTAATATGATTATTAATCGATTCATATAAACCAAACGCACCCTAAAAGTTGTTTCTGCTCACCCAAACACACCCTTATGGTTTTCCTGCTTACCTAAACACACCCTTATGGTTTTCCTGCTCACCCAAACACACCCTTATTGTGTATCTTTTAACCCAAATGCACCCTATTCGATATTCTGCTAAACCAAACGCACCCTATTCGATTTTCTACTAACCCAAACACACCCTTATTGCGTTTTCTGTTAACCCAAGCGCACCTTATTCGATTTTCTGCTAACCTAAACGCACCCTATTCGATTTTTTGCTAACCCAAACGCACCCTATGTGGTTTATACTAACCCAAACGCACCCTTTCGGTGAAACTGCCAAACCAAACACACTTTTATGTGGTTTCTACTAAACCAAACACACCCTTTCAGTGAAACTGCCAAACCAAACGCACCCTTATGTGGTTTCTACTAAACCAAATGCACCCTTTCAGTGAAACTGCCAAACCAAACACACCCTATGTTGTTTCGGTTAAAACCAAACGCACCCTAAGCTGGTGGTTTAAAACCACACGCACCTTTGGTGCAGAATCGAAAGCCAAACGCACCCTATTTGGTGTTACTGTCAAACCAACGCACCCTTTTGGATGTTTATCAAAACCGAACGCACCCTTGGTGCTTCGTTTAAAACCAAACGCACCATGGTGGGGTGGAGATGGTGGTCTGACGAGGTGATGGTGGTGCGTCGGTGTGGTGGTGGGGCTGCGGAGGTGATGGATGGTGGAGATGATATTGGTTTCATAGATGTGGCGGTGGTGGCATGGTGGTGTTGCAGAGGGAGGCGGTGGTGTGGAGAGGGGCGGCGGCACTGGCCGGACGTTGGCTGGAAAAAGGTGACAGTGGTGGAGATGGTGGATCAGGGTAGATCGGGACTAGTGGAGAGGGTGGTTGTGGTCGGTTGTGGGTGGCCGGAGGCGGCGCCGGTGGCCGGAAAATATGGAGAGGAGGAGTGTGTGTGTGGAGGCTAGTGAATAATGAATGGTAACCCTAATTGCTATATGTTTATACCCAAAAGTATGAAAAACAAAATAGCAAGTCTCAAATAGTTTACGGTAAAAGTTGTAAATATTCCCACAAGGACTCGTTTAGGCTAGTTAACGATTTATTCACAACACGAAAGTTACACCGTTGCGTTCAAAATGATTTTTCCATGAAATATGAGTATTTATACGACTAGAATTTTTATAAATGTTTTATAAAATTTATTTAAATGTCTATTATTTATTTGTGTAGTCATCAGGTATCACGGGCAAACTTTGTTCGTAAGATTAAAACTTTGACTTAAAAATTCGCGTTTTTAACAAACGTTTCTGAATAAATTATTAAATATTTTTATTTAATAAAAAGTGATAATTAAATATAAATTTAATTATTTTTGTGTCGGTACGCGTTGCGTGCGGCTTTCAAAAATTTTGCTAGGCTATTTAAGTCATTTTCTGCTTGTTTTCGGGTCTCGGGCAAAACTAAAAAGTTGTCCGGAATGTCGTTTTACATCAAATTGATTTAGAGTCCGAGTCGTGAAAACGTGATCTAGTGGGTCGTTTTTGATAAGTCAACTTAGGACTAACATATATCTTCTCGTTTTCAAGTCAAATAAGTTAAAACTAAATTTGCACATGAGAGATATGTAATAATGAATATGATTTATTATTTAAATATGTTCCGAAAAATTTTCCGGTTACGCGGTAATTGTTTTTATGTGACAATAAAAGATCAAAAATCAAAAAGTCAAGTTAGACCCGAAAAGTCAAAGGGTAAAATAGTCATTTACAATTCTGAAAATTGCCAGTTGTTACAGTACCTACCCCTTAAAGAAATCTCGTCCCGAGATTTAATTTGTGTTAACCGATTGTGTGACTAAGAAAGGATTTAAGATTTAATAAACCAGTTCTAAACAAGACGCTGATAACTTTATTCAGCAAAATTCGATGTTCCGACACTTCTCAATATACCAAAAAATTTGGCTAGGTTTGACCAGTATATCTAATCCATCAAAATAGGTATCTCAAAAACAATATCACTACATGTCTTATGACTGATATAAACGCGTTATAAAAAAGGTCTTTTAATAGTGAAAGCATCGAAGGAGAAAGTGTAGTCGCGTGGGTATGTCTGTATAAAGTTTTAACCGTTTACGGGCAATGTCTAGTTTCTGCTATCTGTAATGTTTGATGATTTACATCAAACGAGGCTTATGGATGTAAGTATTCAACTTACTTGGTGGTACTGGGATGTATTGCGACCTAAGTCTTCGTACTAGTGACCCGAAATGAATAGTTCGATTATCTCTTTCGTCGATAGGTGTTTATCTGGTTTAAGGGAGTTGCATTACCTATTGGATAAAGTTGTACAAGCTGGGATGTATCGTGACCTAAGTCATTGCACTAGTGGACCGCTCCAGGATCCATCAACAGCAACCATAACAACAATAACTATAATAAACGGTGATGGAATATGGAGAGTGATGATATTTCGAGAAACAATATCCCCAGTATAAAGTACAACAAATGGGAGGAGCTCGCGGGAGAGCTTATGCGATAGACGGCAGAATATGGTACTCAGTCGTTAGTTTGAGGACGAATCAACTCCATTAGCTCAAGTGTGTAACAAGTCTGTTAGCTCCACAAACAGTTCATGATCGTAAAGTTCGTGTTGTGAATAAATCGTTACCAATCTGTAACACCCCAAAAATATGTCGCAACGGAAATATGTCCGGGGGCGTTACTTCATAATACAATAGCACAAGATACAAGAGAACGACCTCTAAATGTGTCGTTTGAAAAGTAATCTCGTTGATTTCCTTGAAATTGATATAACATTTGTCCCATAATTGCATCACAATGAAAAGCTTGAAAACAACACAACGAGATCTGATCATTTGTATGTAAGTAGAAATCCATGAATGAAATCTTGTCAAATTTAGACTCCAGTGCATATCAAGTAGGCCAAGCATCTAATTCACCTGAGAAAAACATGCTTAAAAATGTCAACATAAAGTTGGTGAGTTCATAGGTTTTTGTAAGTACAAATGTTGAACCAAAGTTCTGTAAAGTATGTATGACCGTTTCAATCCTTAAATGTTCTTCCAAAATGTATGAATGAACGCTAAATCAAAGAGTTGTAAAGTATGCATGGCCATTTCAATCCCCAAATAGTCACAAAAATGTACGCATGAAAATTAGACCGCAATTGTCCAAAGTATGTATTACCACTTTATTCAAGACAACGCAAATATTCAAGTGTGTATAAGACAATGATTACAATTACTCTAAGTTCATGAAACTGTGACGTAGACTTGTATGTATGCCACTTTATTCAAGGCACATTAAGAGTGTACCCATCGTAGGTGTTCCCTCCAAGAACACTCGGGCATTAATGAAAATAACATGTACCCATCATAGGTGTCCCCTCCAAGAACACCCGGGCATTTCTGAAAATGTCCAATCCCGACCAAATCTATTTTTATAACCATTCTGCGCTCACCCTCTAAGTTAGATTACAATCAGCAACCTAAGCTAATCCGTAATCATTTCCAAAGTAAAGTATGTATAACCGACCAAAAATGAATTTAACTAATGTATCCCATAGCGAGCTATGTAAATGAGTATGTAAACCAATTTTTTAATCATCCAAGGTAAAGTTCATTCGAAAACAAGCATGTTCACTACCCCAAAATATATTGTAAAACGAAGTAAAACATAGGGCGTATAAACGCACCTGATAGTTGTTATAACGATTGGCAGAATGCACATATTAAAGCACAACACAAACAGGAAACGGAACGACTCGACCCAATGAATTGCGGTGTTATCTTAACGACAATGACCGCACTTACCTAGGATAATATATTTGGGTTTTCCGATGGATGGTTAAATAAAATAAATCAAAAAGTAAACGCAACGCATATAATATATTCCGTATATATTACATATAAAAAATAAACAATTATATAACTCATACCGTGAATTATATAACAAAGACAAACCATCCAAAGATTAATATGAAGTATATAATGATTTGCAAGTATTATATAAGAAGTGTGAGTAAATAATTAAATCAAATAGTTTGACACGTTTTCGGATATCACCACTTAATTAAATAAAAAGTTCTTGCATAGATGTAAACGTACGTTTTAAGGTTATAAATTATGTTACACGATGTTTGTAAAGCTTTTACAACAGTTATGATGTTATCTTCTAGTTGACAATTATAAAATATAAAATAATATTTTATAAATTTGTATTTCGTTTCCTCGACGGTTCTAGCTAAAATAATTATCTCATTTATAAAAGTATAGAAATTTATATAATTTTTGACATGACCTATTCGTTTATATGACATTTCCCATTATTACAAAATTCATTGTTTTTCCTCTTTTATCAAACTATGTTGCAATATACTCGCGTGATCAATATATATAATTAGACGAGATTAAATAATATATAACACATTTATTTAACCATTAACCACCATTTAAATTCGGTTTTATATATAGAATCTAGTAATATGATTATTAATCGATTCATATAAACCAAACGCACCCTAAAAGTTGTTTCTGCTCACCCAAACACACCCTTGTGGTTTTCCTGCTCACCCAAACACACCCTTATGGTTTTCCCGCTCACCCAAACACACCCTTATTGTGTGTCTTTTAACCCAAACGCACCCTTTGGTGCTTCCTGCCAAACCAAACGCACCTTTATTGCATTTTCTGTTAACCCAAACGCACGCTATTCGATTTTCTGCTAACCCAAACGCACCCTATGTGGTTTATACTAACCTAAACGCACCCTTTCAGTGAAACTGCCAACCCAAACGCATCCTCATGTGGTTTCTACTAAACCAAACGCACCCTTTTAGTGAAACTGCCAAACCAAACGCACCCTTATGTGGTTTCTAATAAACCAAACGCACCCATTCAGTGAAACTGCCAAACCAAACGCACCCTATGTTGTTTTGGTTAAAACCAAACGCACCATAAGCTGGTGGTTTAAAACCACACGCACCCTTGGTGCAGAATCAAAAGCCAAACGCACCCTATTTGGTGTTACTGTCAAACCAACGCACCCTTTTGGGTGTTTATCAAAACCGAACGCACCCTTGGTGCTTCGTTTAAAACCAAACGCACCATGGTAGGGTGGAGATGGTGGTGTGACGAGGTGATGGTGGTGCGTCGGTGTGGTGGTGGGGCTGCGGAGGTGATAGATGGTGGAGATGATATTGGTGTCGTGGATGTGGTGGTGGTGGCGTGGTGGTGCTGCAGAGGGAGGCGGTGGTGTGGAGAGGGGCGGCGGCAGTGGCCGGACGTTGGCCAGAAAAAAGTGACGATGGTGGAGATGGTGAATCAGGGTAGATCGGGACCAGTGGAGAGGGTGGTTGTGGTCGGCTGTGGGTGGCCGGAGGCGGCGCCGGTGGCCGGAAAATATGCAGAGGAGGAGTGTGTGTGTGGAGGCTACTGAATAATGAATGGTAACCCTAATTGTTATATATTTGTACCCAAAAGTATGAAAAACAAAATAGCAAGTCTCAAATAGTTTAGGGTAAAAGTTGTAAATATTCCCACAAGGACTTAAAGTGTAATTTTCATTAAATAACGGTTCAGGACTCGTTTAGGCTAGTTAACGATTTATTCACAACACGAAAATTACACCGTTACGTTCAAAATGATTTTTCCATGAAATATAAGTATTTATACGACTAGAATTTTTATAAATGTTTTATAAAATTTATTTAAATGTCTATTATTTATTTGTGTAGTCATCAGGTATCACGGGCAAACTTTGTCCGTAAGATTAAAACTTTGACTTAAATATTCACGTTTTTAACAAACGTTTCTGAATAAATTATTAAATATTTGTATTTAATAAAAAATGATAATTAAATATAAATTTAATTATTTTTGTGTTGGTACGCGTTGCGTGCGGCTTTTAAAATTTTTTCCAGGGTATTTCAGTCATTTTCTGCTTGTTTTCGGGTCTCGGGCAAAACTAAAAAGTTGTCCGGAATGTCGTTTTACATCAAATTGCTTTAGAGGCCGAGTCGTGAAAACGTGATCTAGCCGGTCGTTTTTGATAAGTCAACTTAGGACTAACATATATCTTATTGTTTTCAAGTCAAATAAGTTAAAAATAAATTTGCACATGAGAGATATGTAATAATAAATATGATTTATTATTTAAATATGTTCAAAAAAAATGTCGGTTACGCGGTAATCGTTTTTATGTGACAATAAAAGATCAAAAGTCAAAAAGTCAAGTCAGACCCGAAAAGTCAAAGGGTAAAATAGTCATTTACAATTCTGAAAATTGCCAGTTGTTATAGAAAATGAAGACGAGGAAAAGACTAACAATGGAACTTTTCTCATGGTTCAATCATTAATTAAGGTAACTCTTGACTCTTCTTATTTTAGTGATAATGCTTCTTCCTTAGATGATGATGCTATGCAAAATGAGTATAATAACCTATGTGAAATTAGTCTAAAAATTATTAACAAGAACAAGATTTTAAAAACTAAAAGAGAGCTTTTAGAAAATGAAATTCTTGAATTAAAAGAGAAAATTAAGAGACTTGAGAGAAACAAAGCTATTGACATTGAATGCGAGTCATGTCAAGAACTTCATTTAGAAAACGATAAGCTTAAAGAGTCTCAAGCTAAACTAGTTAATGATACGTCTATGTGAATAAAATTTGAACAAATTACTAATTCACCTAAGGAGATGTTAAATGTTCAAAGGTCACCTAGTAATAAAGGAGGTATAGGATTTAATAAAAATAAAGCATCAACAGACGGAACAAAACAAGTAATATTTAAATACTTAGCTAAATGCATTTTCCTATTATGGATTAATGGTTTACTAAATATGCAAAGTACTTCTTAGTTGCATCAATGTAATTATACTATATACTAAAAGGACTAAAAGTCGTCTCTCACATTGCTACAATGCACACTCAAAGATCTACAGTAACAAAATTTTTTTAATCTTGATATTAGTTTTTTATTCACTGTTATGGTGATTTATATTTTAATCCTATAAAGCATCCGTAATCCATGTGTCTCTCTTCCCTCCTATACGTGTCTCTCAACCCATTTCTCAACACAGCGATTCATCAAAAAAAGATCAAAGGTATAAAAACCACTAGCGGTGTGTTTTTATTACTTCTATAATAATTTAAAAAACACATAAAATGTTCAAAGCCTTATCGGCAGCGGAGAACCGATAAGGATCGAAAGGCTAATCGTAAAGTTTGTAATTGTGTATGGGAGGTGATTCTAAATCTTATTTGTAAGTTTGTAAATCTTAATTTTGTGTATTTTATGGTTTTTTCTTAGTGAAGAATTTTTAAAATATTTTTCGCATACACATTTAGAAAAAATGATTTTGAATAAAGGGCTTATCATTTATGATTAAGGATTTAAAAAAATATAGGTGCTGCTTATGAATTTCTAAGAGAAATCTTTTAGATTAATACCCTTTTGAGGTCTAATTATGTGTTTTGCTCTTTTATATAGGAGAACATTATATTTCAATCTATATGTAAGCATTGTTGGTGGTGCTAATCACAAGTTTATCAGGTCAGTTAAGGGTTATATGCATTATGATTATAAATATGTTAATGATTGTTTAATTTTGGTGTTTAGGTTGGTTTTTTATAGGTATAACTCAATTCAAGCTCAGGAGTTTGTCGATGATAAAAAAGTACAACTTTTATTTATTTTGTTAATTTATTCATGTTGCATATGAGGTATTTGATAAATTGTTCTAATGAAAGATTGCACAACGGTTGTCTAACCAGAGAAGGATTTGTCGCGGTAGCTGTCTTGCGGGTTCTTGCATGTATCATGTTTATTCACTCTATATATTATGTATATATTAGTAAGCTATCAAATAATTGGCCGCGGTTAAATCGCAATTGTGCAAGGTACCAAGTATTATATATAGATTGAATTCTGGGTCTTTGGATTAACATATTTGTTGGGTTTAATGGTCTATTGAGATTTGGAAAATCAATAAGGTTAATTTTCCCAACATATGAGATTAATAGTTTAGGCTTATTGACTTTATTAAGCCATAATACATCAAGTTGATAACCTTATAAGCTGAGAATTCATGTATGAAACCTTATTTCAAGCAAGAACAATCATCGTAGTCATAACCGCTATAACTACGGTGATGGAGGCGGTATGACGGTTTCATAAGTGAGGTAGGTTGTTAGTTTTGTAGGTATGTATTTGTTTATTGTGAAAAGTAGCTTTTATTCCATTGTTCAGTTTCAGTTTATGTGTAGTTTGTGCGTAGTTATGGGGTTTTGGTGTTTTGTTTTATGCAAAAATATAAGCTCCTTAACCTGAGCATGTTAATAATGATTTGCAAGAATCAAATAGGGTTGTTTACATGTATGGTATAACTGACAGAATTAAAGGATGTCGGTTGCGTATCAATAGAGGTGTTCGCGGACCTTTTAGAAGATATGTCACTACTCACTGTTTCCTCTAACTAAATAGTTGAATATTATGCCATGTTCAATTTGTAGACTTTTAAATTTGTTACTTTTGAAATAATTATGTCCAGAATGTGTGCCTAAGCTTTAAGAAAGCCTATAGAAGCAGCTATAGAGAGTCCTGCATTTGGTGGTGCACTAGAAATACAACTGGTAAGAAACATGTTTTGGAGGGTGTTTGGGATTGCTAATCAAGTGCTTATCTTTATTAAAGCACATAAGCAGTTTCGGGTATTTTCCTGCTTGGATAGTATTATCTGTTTCCTATTCCAGAATAAACATGCACTTAGGAATATGCATATTGGCATGTGATGATTTTAAGCAAATAAACAGTTTGAATTAAGCAATCGTATGCACCACTTAGCTATTTGACAATTAGCCTTTCCTTTTTTGTTAGTAAGAGATCACTTTTGTTTTTTACTCGAGTGTTTTCATATGCTCGAAACTTCATATTCTTGGAGGCGCCTTAGTGATCTTAATTAGGCACTCTAAAAAACTGGGACATAAACCATAACTGCTAATGTAAATCAACGAGCTTTTGCGCGATACTGGAATAAATGGAACTGAATGTATTTGGATGGGCGTAGTTGATTCATACATTGGTCAAACTGAATGTATTATAGAATACCGTGAAAAATCAAATGTTTTCATGCCAAAAAAGTATATATTAGTACTTTTCAAATACGTATTTAACCCTAAATTAGTTTTGTTAACCAAGTTTTCACTTTTTTTATGGTCCAGGAAGCTGATCTCATAAAAATGGAACGTCCAGGAAAGCGACCAGTAAAAGCATCTATGTTCCCTTAGTCGAAGCTCAAGTTCATCATACATATTCATGGGTGCGACACCAATGATATTTCATTACTCTTTGTCAATGGTTATGCTCCATAGTTTTTTCCTTAGAGTGTTATAATTTATATTCTCTCTTTTCTTCAGTAAAAACAACGTGTGTTTGCAAATAAGGAAACACTTATACTCTCCAAGACTAAGGAGAGTGTTCAGTGATGTTCTTTATAAGAAGGAAAATAAGAGAGTATTGGAAATGTTAGAAAAAGTGGAATCGTATGTGACTTATGGGTAAGTAATTTAATATAAGAGACTCTTTTGCCTTTAGTTTTTTATAAAATGTAGCTGCAACTAATTTTATATGCTCTTAAATAGGCAAAACACACTTCTTAATGTGTTGTTGGTTATACCTGAAATGCAGCCTATTGAGCTACGATGTGAAGGAAGCTTCGAAGGATTCATTGGAATAGAAAACTATTGGTGAGCTGGCAAAGAATTTTTTTGATGTTAGACCTTACGTAAATTGCGGCTTAAGTTCATGATGAAGTAAGTGTCACTACATTTTTTGTTTGATTAATCACTTAAAAATGAATATGGACAGCTTAAACTGGCTCATGATAGTAATATAAAGTCACATTAATACACACTGCAATGCTAATTATGTCTGCTAAAACTCGACGACCACTTTTTGCATCCTCAAGGCCTCATAGATATGAGGAACACACGTGAAGCATAACTAGCACACTACACACGTAATTTTTCTACAGAAGCCGTTACATGCGAACCATACATTCATGGTTGGGCACATGAAAAGTGTGGACCCCTGTACTTTAGTGCACAATATTTTCTTACCTGTGGATAAGCTAGGCCATCTTTAGTTTCCATTGTTACAGGTGCTGGAAAATCAAAGGTAGCACAAACCTCAGAATACACGATTACATTTTCCAGTGGTGTAAGGAAATAGTTGTTTCTTGCTAATAATGTGAAACAAACAAAATCCAACGCATATAATTTTGTGCATATCCCTGCCACCAACAAGTTTAACAATGCATAGCAAATATAAGTTGTAAACATATATCTGAAAAGGTGGCTACCAAACGAAACAAGAGTGACTGAGTTGTGTTATTTACATGCTCAACCAAGTTTTCTAATAGGTGTAAGCCTAATGAGATACTTATGTCATCTACACAGTGAACGATAGTGATATGGGTAAGCTTAACAAAAGGGCTAGCCTTTTTTTAGTATTATATATTAGTATTCATCGAAATTTACAATCAATAGTGTGTGGTTTTTAACCCCTAGGGGACTCGCTGACGTAACATGCATAATACTCGCATTGCCAATTTATAAGTAGATGACTCATGATAATGTTGGTTAGTTAAAAAATGTTGACCAGTACTATGTTGGGTCAAATAACTATATTCAAGTGGTTATTTAATATCAACAATATGTTTAGTTTCAAAGTATATGAATTCTTCCTTATTTTTATAATTGGTTTCTCTATTTACTTGGAGCATGTGTTCAGAATGTGATTGATTCGATGGGTTCGGCTTTGTTGCGCCATAAGAATCAGATTTTTATCTATCAAAGTTTGTAATTTGCAAGTTTATTAGACAGAACGTTCAAAACACAGATGGATAAGTACTTTAACAAGAAGGATGAAGAGGCGTTGTGCGATGTTTTAGAGTCAAGCAGGCCAAATGCACGGTTTTGGTGTCTACCGTTTTGTAAACGAAAATTTGTACGATGGTGCTTAGCATAAAGGAAGAAAACAAGATTTTGGTGTGAATGATTTTAGATACGAAGACACTATATCGAGCTACTAGGATAACAGGGTCCTTACTGTTTCCACTTCTCAAGATACTTCACAAGTTGGATCATCGTCTACTACCATTTCTCATACTAAAGTTCTTGAATCAATCAAGGTAATATCATGTGTATGTTAAGGACAATAGTGTCTCATTGGAGGTATAGGGAGATGGGTGTCGTTGAAACCACATTTAGGTCAGGATATCGGATGTGTCGTTGTGTAGTTATTTATGTATCAAGTTTTACTATTTATTTTATGCCGACTATACCTAAAAACAACACTTTAACGGGCAGTGTACCCGGTCAGATGGAGTTTCGTGGTAAGTAGGGTGTCGATCACTAAGAGCGAGAGCGTTAACTCCTAATTCTATTAGTATTTTAGTTATCTATGTTAGTTCTAATTATCCTAAGTTAAACCTAAACTAAGGCAAATAGGGGTTTCAGCCTAAGAGACTGGCACGAGGTTTAGTTATCTAACCTAAGGTTTTGATGACAAGTAAAGCAATAAACACACACAAGAAGACAAACAAACGATAGAGATGCAGTCGAGAACTAACATAAGGAAAACATATCAACCATGAATAATCCGATAAAATGCAGGATTGTTTATTAGTGCAATGATTGTCTTATCTCAAAGGGCACATCATTCCTAGACTTAGGCGGTACTTCTTCCTAAGACTTGGACACGCTAATTCTGTCACAATCAGACGCATCCGCATAAAGCAATCATTCGTTGATTATAATCTATCTTAGGAGATTAATAATGGTGCTCTTACTAAACCCTAGCTCATGGAGACTTTACCCACTTACTGCTTAACGAATCTTTATATGCTTGTAGTCCACTATCCGAGTCCTTACCAAAGATTAGAACGTACTCGTTGGTACCAAGGTCACCTTATGGCTCAACTAAGCTCATAATCAAAGGGCAAAGATAGGTTAATATTTTTTATCCTATAATTCTAGATATATAAATTGCAATATGGAGAGCTATCTCAGACTCTTAGCCTACGCCCAAACAACACCGAAGTTGCAGCGCATAAATATGTAGGACTAGACCCAGTTGAATGATAGGTCGCATACTTAAGCACGTAAACTAATATAAATTGATAAACATAATCAACAATCAACGATGAATTAAGCAATCGAGATAAATAAACCAAACATTAGATCTTCATAAACATGGTTGATACCTAAAGGTATTAGCCGATAGTCATTGGAAAAATATACACGGTTTGATATATGAACGATTAAAGTTTGTAAAAATACACACGGTTTGATTCGTCAAAGTCTTGGATACGTCGTATAGGTCAAGAATAATACGGCGTATTGGTTGTCAGATCAGTAGACTTTCTTGAACTCTTCATTTATGCTCCAAAATGCGTTCCTTTTAGCATAACTTCACCAAGTACTCCATAATTACTGCAATTCTCAAATATGAACGATTAAGTAACAATTCTTTGCAATAATTATACAAAATGGGCTAATTACACAAGATAAATGATGCTATAAAATAAATGTTATTTGGTGTTATCAAATATCCCCCCACTTGAATCATACTTGTCCTCAAGTAGCCTTTAGAAGTTTATAAAAATGTATCCCTAAGGATTTTTCCGTTAAGCATTTATTCGTTCAATTAGGAAGATGAAAACACTCAAATAACTCAACTAATCTAAGTGGTAACATGTAACTAATTCGCTCAATTGCTTGGTCGTGACGAGTATTCTATCATAAGCTTGGCAAGGATACACATCTCCACCACTAAAGCTAAGGAGTAACACGTTTACAAAGGTAAATTAAGTTTTATGATAAGGCTTAGGGTTTGATCACTCTATCTAATCTCGATCGATACCAATATCCAGAAGGTCGACAAAGACCTCACATACACACCCGTAACGACGAGATAGACATATGTGACTGCTCACTCCCACCTCGAATAAGCTAAAGAGTAGGACTAGTAAAGTGATATAGGGTATGAATCTTCTAACTTTCACCAAAAGTAATAAACCAACAAGGTGGATGAACCATACATACATGGCCGTAACGACGGAATAGACATGCATGATTCGATCGCATCCTCATTCAAGTAAACCCTAATGTTAATCATTAGGAAAGGGAAATAAATTGTTGTTAAATAAAAATTTATGAAAGAAATAGATTATGTCCAAGACAAATAAGGCATAAGTTGCTAGATACTTTCCCGACCGTTACCATGATTAAGACACATAAATATTTACACAAACATCTTGATCATTGATCAAAAACAACAACCTAAGTTGGCATTCCCATAATGGTCAGCTCCCAATCATCCTATACTTTACATACTTTTACAAGACAAGTGGCGATATCTACCACTTTATACAAAACTTTACATCGTTGACTTTTTATACGTATCAACGAATAATCGATCCTTAAGATAATTACATCGGTTTAAGCTTTAACAAACCGACTATCTTTAAACTTTCCTCCTCTTTTTTGTTGCAATTTTCTAATTTTTTTGATCTTTTTTAACAATACTACGAATCTCGATGTAATTTCACCATCTTCACGATCATAATAGCTCCGGATAATTTCTTTGATAGTTCTTCATTCTTCGGACGTACCAATAATTGTGATGGTAGTAAAAATGCATGAGTTTTGACTACTTTTTACATTCCTATTGCAATGTGCAAATTTCCCAACCATACTGGAGATAGAAAATGACACAAGACACAGAAAATACATACTTTACACTTTAAGCAACTAGCAACTGATAAATGAACTTAATCTAACAGGGTAGGCTAAGGTGTAAAGGTGTAACGAAACAAATAGTCGGTGTTTATCCTAAAGGATTGGCTCTATAGGTTTTTCTAGGGGTATCTTACTCTTAAAACGAGAGCAAACAATGGGTTTATAAGGGAGTTAACTAACCAGTGTAGTTAGTTAATAAAACAACATGTATAAGCTTTTTGGGTGTAATCCTAGAAATTTACCAATTTAACCAAGTTACTCCATCTAAATCCATAGTACTCATTATTACGGTCTCGAATAGATATACCAAGCCAAGTTCTAAAGTCTACAACATCAACGGCACACTTATATTTTTGTGGAATTTAGGTAAACATTTGGAAACGGATAAGGCTGAATCCTCAAAATATCTAATAAGGGTTATTATGTGCAGGTTATGTAACCAGTAATTTCACAAAATTATGCTTGATTTTTTTTAATTTGAGCATAATTTAAGCATTTTAATGTGAAAAATTTGACAAGTAACATTCTAATTCCTATCCCTCCGCTTAAGTGATACAACATCCTCGTTGTATACATAAAATGTTAAAAACAGGAAATAAAAGAATTAGAATGAAAAACTCTCCTGATATTTTGCTCGGTAATGATTCTTGATTTTGATTTTAATGAGCAAGAATTCCATATTGTAGATACTTCACCAACTTTGTCGATTTCTTTTTAGCGAGGTTGATACGTTCTCAAATTATATACGTATAATATGTAAGTAATAAAATTCCAAAACTAACCTTTAGGAAAAAGGTAATTAGGAAAATCACACAAAATATCGTACGTTAACCGGTAAGTGTTCACCGGGTCGTTTATACCCCAAGAATTATGAATTGAAACCCCGTTTTTATTTGGATAATGATTTGAATGTTTTCAAAGTTTTTTAATTGGTTTTCTATTTCTACAAATGAAAACACATAAAATATATAAAGGAAAGAAAACAACTAAGCAATTAAGATATTGAACACAAAAATGTTAACAGGAAATGTAAAAACGCAACTAAACGAGCAAGTATATCAATATTTAAAGACCTAACGAATGACAAATTTATTTGCTAAACCTACGTAATAATATAAAGAAAATTTTCAAAAATAGAATTTATTTTTTTGATTACTTTTTCTATTTTTTTGATTTTTTTAAAGTTTTAATTATAAATATGCCAAGAAAAAAATACTTAAATTTGAAAATAAAATTCCTAGAAAAGTACAAAAGTTGCTTATCCATTGTAAAGAACACAGGAAATTACTAGCAAGAAAAATGCCGCTTTAAATGACTTAAGCTAGAAAAAAACAATCAAAACAGCACTCGATGTGCTTATTTATAAAAGAAAGCCAAAAAAAAGGTGTTAATTACAATTTGGAAAGGGAAACTTTGCGTAAAAGTCCCAAGGGCGCAGTTGGTTTGGTGTGTGTTTAAAAGGGTTGAACGAGGTTGAGGTCTTGGGTTCGAGCCTTGCTCACCCAAGATTTCCCTTGTTCCCCTTTTTTATTTTTGAAAAACTTTTTAAACAAACTTATCAAACAGCTGAAAATAAGCAAATTTTACAACAGTAAATGTTTATGAAACTTAATGAATAAGCCAGAATTTGAACTTAAAAGTCACATATATGACTTAAAGGTTTTTTAAGCTTTTTTACTAAACTAAACTAACTAGAAAACTTGAATACGCCGAAAACAGAACTAATAAGCTAGCAACTCCCTACAACTAATCTAATAAGCAAGTCTACGAAAGAATTAAGCAAAAAGATTAAGCAATAAGCTGGAAAAACCAATAAGCATTTTTGCATAAAATTGAGTTCAACACAGACAAACAAGCAACTTTGAGCTTATTTTTAAACAAGCTAAAGGAACATTATGGCTTAGTGGCTTATACCACTAGAAAGCTTGTCCTATAAGCTATCTAAAACTTCAATCAAAAAGGAATTTAAAAATCACATAAGCAAAGAAAAAGCTAAATGAAAAAGCTATTTTAACTGTTTACACTATGTTTTTGGTTTTTATTAAAAGACAAAGTGCTAAATGCAAATTTAAAAACAGAAGAGAAATTAAGGTTTTTAAAACAAAATAAGTCCTAACAGATCTAGATTGGCCTATAAACTACTTGTATACTAAATTTTGAAAGCTAAAACTAACTCTAACTAGCTTAATTTGTAGCATGAAAATGGCAGTTTGGCTCTTATGCTAGCTGATGCAGTTTACCAAGTTTTAACCAAAACTCAAAACTAAATGATGCAGACCTAAGAACTTGATTTTAATATTATTTAAACACCTAAAACAAGAGTTAAACACTAGTAATAGAAATTAGAAACAATTCAAGCACAACTTGCTATGAATCTGAGCTTATTACCTCAAATTCAAGTAAAAAACACAAAAAACTTGATAAAAGCTAATTCAAGATTACAGATTCCTTAAATCATAACCTTATAAACCTAAATATGAGATTCAAATTCAATTCAAAGAGCCAAAAGGGTCTTGGCAGTACTAACTCAAGTTCGTAGTGCCTTGAGCCAAACACCCCTTTAAATTGCTCAAATCCATATTAAGCTTATAAAACTTAGAATTAAGGCTAAACCTTCAAAGTCCAGATGTTTTTAGCTAATATTAGACCTAATAAGCAAATTTCAACAAACAAATAAGGAGAAACCATAAACGACAAGCTTATGCTAATATTTTTAGGTTTTTGCAACTGTTTTATATTAAAGATATTTAAAATAAGATCAAAGCTAATAATTAAACATAATAAGCGTCTAACAACTAGAATGAGCAATTATAAGCTAATCTAAGCAAACATTAAGCAGAATTAAGCTAAAATGCAAATTTAAGCTGTAACATGTAAAATTAAGACTTACAAAAGCCTTTGCACAAACAAGGCCTATATTTTTGCTCCAAGAGCTGATCTACAAAGCTCTAGCTTATCAAAGATAAGCTAGTAAGGTCCTGGAAGCCTTTCCATAACTGGCTTCCCTTTCAAATTAAGCCGAGGTAATATTTGGGTAGAATTTTTGAATATCAATAAGTTCAGTTAAGCTTTGAGAGCTTAATTGAATGAATAGCTAACTTATTAGTATTTATGACAGCTTATTGAGCTTATTTGAACAGTAGTGAGCTTATTAATCCATAAGAATATTAAGTAAAAACATTATCAAACTTAAACATTTATAAAGCTAAACTTTTATTGATAAAATGATCTGGTTACAAACTTTAAAGAAAAATTACATCAAATTTGAAAACATTACACTAAAAACGAGTACAATTAAACTAAAAATAACTAATAAACTAAATCTACACTAATTTTCTACACTAGATCCTCCCCTCCTGTGTGAGTGAAATAAGGCTTCCTTTTATAGGCAAGAGTAGAAGGTTCTAGCTCCTTGGTGTGTTAGTTGTGTGAGAGGGTTGAGTAGCTTTGATCACAACCATTGGTTGATAACAGATTCTTCATCTCTATTTTCCACCCTTAGATCAAAAATGGAGCACACGGATCAATGAATTGTCATAGGGGTTGTGCTTCTTTTGTGAGTGCAATCATTAGGCCACGTCTCTTCAACCAATCATAAGCTAATATTCTGCCATCGTGGCTTCTTGTGACATCTTCTCTTGCCTATGTGGAATAGAAAAGAATCCAATGCTAGATAACCATAGTTATTGATGTGGCAGATGAGGGTTAGGGTTTCTAGAAGGGTTAATTACATTTAAACGAAATTATTTTAGTGCAGGGTAAATTTGGAACGATGGGTGATAGTAAAAACGCCCATTCCCGCCTTTTTCTTTTCTTATTCGACCGAATATTTTACTTGGGCTCGTGTTAATATCAAAAGGAAGTTGGGCTCGGTTTTAATATTTTGGACCAATGGTTAAATGAAAGGGTTTTTTGGGCTTTTAGTAACAGTGTTAAATAACACTTAACGTCCGTTAGTCTATTAGGACTAACGGTGTAATTAGATTTGGGACTTTTTGGTGAAATGATTTAACATTTAAGGTCCTTTTGGTAATTTCAAGAGTTTGTCTTCACATGAGTTGACCAAGGTTAACTTTTGTTGACCTTTGTTGACCCTTGTTAACAAACACCCGATTCTTGTGTACTCTTTCCGTTCTTGTGTTCGTTTTTGTCCGGTTTTTGGCTCTTTTCATGTGATTCTTGTAATATCTGCCTACAATATTAAGAGACAAAAATAGACAATATACAGCATAATTAACTTTCATTTTTCATCTTTTAAGGGTACATTTTTGGTATAAATGGATTTGTGTTTTCCTCACATATCAAAAATTCCCCAACTAAAGATTGTGCGTTTTCCTCATGCAATATTATGTGCTTCAAAAACCAAATACTCCAAAACCTTCCTAAACTAATCCTTTGAAAAGTAGCAAAGTCTTTTGTGAGGAGAGTTAAGAAATCACAAGTTTTAAAACACCCCGTTTTCCATTTTTCAATATTTTTTCCATTTTTATGATTTTCATAAATTTCCAAATTACAACTTATTTCATGTGACCATAGGTATTGCTTTCATTATTTATTGATAAAACTTTAGGATCACGGACAAAAAGCATTAAAAAGTGTTCAATGGATACAAATTTATTGTTTTTTTCCCGCCGCCCCCGTCTTTCCTCTCCTAGCCAAGTTTAAAAAACAAAAGATCATTGTTAAAATACTAGTTATGTGCACACTATCATTAAAAGCTAATTGTGTAATACTTCTCTCCCTTTATTTTTAAGTTTGTCTCTCAAGATTTTATTTAGTCATATTACCGAAGGCTCTCTTAGACTTGATTTTGATTCTTATTATCAAAATAAAGTGTAACGGGTTTTAAACGCAATTAATTAGTTAGAACTTATTCAAATCGATCAAATGTCCTCAAGAATGAATGTCCTCATCTAGGCAAACCAAAATTTGGTTTTAATTAGGTTATTAAGCACGGCACCAGTCATGTCATGTACCTTGCTCTTCTAAGACATAAATGGTCCAATCTTATTTGCACCTATACTCTAAAGGCTCTTTAAGGTACAAACAAGACAAAAATTATAACAATCATTATCCATTCACATATACCATAAGGCTCCTTTAAGGAACAATTAGGCTATATAATTTCACTTATTTATTTTTACTTAACAATATTCCCTATGGCTCTTTAAGGATTAAGCAAAATAGTTATTAATGTGATAATATGTATGCCCAAATTAAGTATCTGTTGTATACTTATCTTAATCAAAAGGAGATAAAGTAAACTTCTTATGAACTATATTTACAAAAAACTGCACAACTTTATTTATTTAAACATTTATTATATAAAGGTGAATGAAACAGCATAATGGAGAGAGGAAAAAAAGCCACAATTAACACTTATGAGCCTTAAAGAAATTAGAATATTTTCACGTTTAGCATCAAAAGCTTATATTCTACTCTATCATCTCTTGTTCTTCACAATTTAAAATTCCTAATAAAGAAACTAGTGAATGCTTAGCCTAATAAATCGATCTTTGCATATTTAAAATCAATTATGGAAACTTGCAAAATATTGACTTTTTTAAGCCAGACTTGCTTTTTATAGCTCCTTGTATAAAAGATTAGCAAATTTCAATTCATTTACGTTAAGGAGAAAGCTAAGATATAAAACCGGTCGGGTCAAAATTTACTTTTGTTCTCACTAACGGAAAGCCTACATTCGTGTCAAAACATTTATTTTTTTATCAACTATATTTTTATTTTTCATCATTTTCTATACTTTTTTTTCATATATAAAATTTTAAAATTTTTGCGAGAAAACGGGGTACGTGAGAACAACGAGCAAAAGGTAGGTAAGATCATATCAAAGATATACCACCCCATACTAAAACTAAACATTGTCCTCAATGTTTCCTAGTTTAAGGCTTATAACCCTATACTATAACTCAAAAAGTCGAATGCATAATCCGAGCACGGAGAAAGTATCACAAAAATCTTAAGCCGTTTATTAAGTATGCTAAAAGATAGATGTTAGTCGATAATAATCTAGGATATCGGATTTCCCTAAACTAATGGCAAGCAAAGGCTAGGAAGATCGAGTAGACCAGGACAAAACACCAAACACGAGTCTTCAAAATTTTTGGGTCAATCCTACAAACAATCACAAGCACAAATGACAAGAATCAAAAGAGTACGAGCATCCTCATATCACATTAGAAATAAGAAAGAAAAAGGATAAGCATGGGGTGCCTCCCACGAAGCGCTTGTTTTTGGTAACAGAGTCACATACCTTGACTCTCAAATGCCACCGGCTCAAGAGCAGAAAAATGAAAAGCGGAGATGCCAGGGTCAAAAATGGTATCCTTACTCCCGAAGGAGAAAAGAAAATTCATAGGATAAGTAAGAAGGATTTGGATAACAATTGTGAAGGAAAGATAATGGCGATCCTTAGAAGATAATCTCATATATGATGGAGAAAAAATTTTCTCCTAAATCCCGAGGTCAAAAACTTTGACCATATGTTTCACATTATCAAAT
>BQNB010095868.1:0-25760 GCA_026074375.1 Tanacetum coccineum
AAATGCAACATTATGTACTCAACACAACATCATGTTATTCTCTACAAAACCTCGGAAGACCTCTCCCACCATATTGGCGCAACCAACACCTTCAAGAAGTTTTGGGAGAGCGATAAGAACGATTCTGATTTGTCCTGCCTCGGTTCGACTTGGTTCTGATACCACTTGTCATGGAGTCATTGTTCCAAACCCACATAGCGTCCTTACACCGATAAGGACCAGCCATCCATATTGCATATAATGAAGATTTTGTTAGTCTTGGACTCATTAGGAGAGCGACCCCAACTCCCTACCACTGTAGTGCCATATAGAGTTCTCTATTCATGGAACAAACTACACCCTAATCGTTGAGGTACTCCAATAAGACCAACAAGATAAACCAGGAACCCTCGCATTAAGTACACTTCCAAGCAGAACACGACCTTCAAAATTTGGCTCGTGACATCATGCTCAAGTGTTAGGGTATATTTTTTTGAGTAAAGAGTTTTCCCGGTAAATGTATTATTCCAAAAAACTATTCAATACAAAGGATGTGGGTGAATCCCACACCTCAGCCCGTTACATAGGCACAAAACGAACATAACAAGCACAACTACTTTAAAGGAGGATACTACTAAAACTATATTACAATTGACTCAACAAACATAAAAAATAATCTATTTCTTCTTCTGACCACGGACCGTGATATCTAAATCATCACAAATAGCCTGAAGGTGATCAGACATATCATGACTTTCATACAAATCGTCATCATACGGGTCGTAGTCATCATCCCGTTTTGTTTCCCTCAATTGTTTCAACAGGCTATTAGTACCATAACCTTTGTCACTTCCACCTTTAAAACTCGTTGAAGCCATTAAATTTGTGGTTTCATCAAACAGTACTTCCATTTCATTATCACTATCCACATTACCCGTAGGAACAAGCGGGTTCCCGTCATCATCCACAAACATAAGTTTACCATCAAAAATTTGGCGTTCTAGTTTATCGATCTTATCTATAATAGGAGTATTACTAGAACTACCATGCGCCAAATTTGAAGACCCCTTCCCAGCCGACTTTGAATTCCCCTCATTCATACCCAAATCATTATCGTCTTCAACAGAATTAAGAGCATCAAAGGGGTTTGAATTACTTACCTTTTCTCTAGACACTAGTGATCTTGCTTCTTTTACCACTAGTGATGGCACCATTCTTATTAGAAATATGTCTGTAAATTTGTTTAATTGATTTAAAATAACCTTTGGACCAACCGAAACACCTCTAGTAGCTTGTCTAGGATTATTCATTACTACATTCGAGACTATTTTCTTAGGACACGCATTCAGAACGTGTCTAAAAACCTTGCAACTCAAACACCTGGGAGGTTTCCACTCATACTCAACACGTATAGTGCACAAATTAAATCCCTCACCAGCAAGTTTTGGCATAGCCACCACGATAGTATCTTTCAACTCCTTATCAGCTCGCAGCTCAATCATTACTCTAGCATAGCTTGACCCACCTCATGATTGCATGCACATGTCAGATGTATAGGAATCAAGCATCAAGGGAGTACCTAGTTTAGTTGCAATGATACTCAAAACATCCTCATTACGCCATGTATAGGAACACCATGAAATTTAACCCAAACAAGAACATTACCAACATCTTCTTTTTGTAAGTTCACATTCGGATCCCACTTTTTCATTATAAATAGATTATTAAGAATAAACCAAATACCATTCTCCAGTATTGCATCCAATCCATCCTTAGAACTAAAATGGAAAAAAATAACTTGTTAGACGAGTTCAATATTGATTTAACATGTCCATATTTACTCCAAGTGTTTCTGACATAGTTAGCAACAACGAGGTAAGCCACCCGTTTTCCTAAAAATTAACCATAAGCTGTATTAGCAAACAGTTCACTAATGGCTTGAATAGACTCCAACGAGATAGCCACATCAGTCCCGTTTCCTGCCGGTGCAATCAAGGTACAAAAATTGACCGATTTCTGAGTCGTATCACCTTTCAACTTTGTTGCAAACGAAACAAATTCAGGAATCGATGCACTAATAATAAGAGTCGAATTAGATGTGGCCGAATACCAGAACAGTAATCATGGAAATGCTCATACTTGTGCTTCATGGGTTGCTACCCAATACCAGTTTACTAGTTTCGTATAATAGATGTTTACTAGTTTCATCATGCCATATCGAGTTTAGTCATGGCACGTACTACACCATTATCGTTGGGGTAATCCAACAAGAGCAACAAGATAAACCAAGAACCCTCTTCAACATGCTTCCAAGCGGAACCCGACCTTCAGAATTTGGCTCGTGACATTCTCCCACCACCAAATCAAGCACGACATCTTGCATGGGCATTAGTCTTAAGCGAACAACTTCTATCAAATGATTTGGCTTTACTCCGGCTTCATGGCGGGACATTGGACTTTTGGCTCTTTGTGTCCCGACATACAACAACTACACTATTCTTGGATTAGTTCATTACTCTTTCTTACGGCGTAAGATCCAACGTACAACGACTGGCTTCCCCATTAAGATTAGTCCATTACTCTCCATTGCTTTCATCAAATGCAACATTATGTCCTCAACACAACATCATGTTATTCTCTACAAAACCTCGGAAGACCTCTCCCACCATCTTGGCGCAGCCAACACCTTCAAGAAGTTTTAGAAGAGCGATAAGAACGATTCTGATTTGTCCTGCCTCGGTTCGACTTGGTTCTGATACCACTTGTCATGGAGTCATTGTTCCAAACCCACATAGCGTCCTTACACCGATAAGGACCAGCCATCCATATTGCATATAATGAAGATTTTGTTAGTCTTGGACTCATTAAGAGAGCGACCCCAACTCCCTACCACTATAGTGCCATATAGAGTTCTCTATTCATGGAACAAACTACACCCTAAGCATTGAGGTACTCGAATAAGACCAACAGGATAAACTAGGAACCCTCGCATTAAGTACACTTCCAAGCAAAACACGACCTTTAAAATTTAGCTCATGACATCATGCTCAAGTGTTAGGGTATATTTTTTTGAGTAAAGGGTTTTCTCGGTAAATGTATTATTCCAAAAAACTATTCAATACAAAGGATGTGGGTGAATCTCACACCTCATCCCGTTACATAGGCACAAAATGAACATAACAAGCACAACTACTTTAAAGGAGGATACTACTACAAACTATATTACAATTGACTCAACAAACATAAAAAATAATCTATTTCTTCTTCTGACCATAGATCGTGATATCTAAATCATCACAAATAGCCTGAAGGTGATTAGACATATCATGACTTTCATACAAATCATCATCATACGGGTCGTAGTCATCATCCACAAACATAAGTTTACCATCAAAAATTTGGCGTTCTAGTTTATCGATCTTATCTATAATAGGAGTATTACTAGAACTACCATGCGCCAAATTTAAAGACCCCTTCCCAGCCGACTTTGAATTCCCTTCATTCATACCCAAATCATTATCGTCTTCAACAGAATTAAGAGCATCAAAGGGGTTTGAATTACTTACCTTTTTCTCTAGACACTAGTGATCTTGCTTCTTTTACCACTAGCGATGGCACCATTCTTATTAGAAATATGTCTGTAAATTTGTTTAATTGATTTAAAATAACCTTTAGACCAACCGAAAACCTCTAGTAGCTTGTCTAGGATTATTCATTACTACATCCGAGACTATTTTCTTAGGACACGCATTTAGAACGTGTCCAAAAACCTTGTAACTCGAACACCTGGGAGGTTTCCACTCATACTTAACATGTATAATGCACAAATTAAATCCCTCAACAGCAAGTTTTGGCATAGCCACCATGATAGTATCTTTCAACTCCTTATCAGCTCGCAGCTCAATCATTACTCTAGCATAACTTGACCCACCTCATGATTGCATGCACATGTCAGATGTATAGGAATCAAGCATCAAGGGAGTACCTAGTTTAGTTGCAATGATACTCAAAACATCCTCATTACGCCATGTATAGGAACACCATGAAATTTAACCCAAACAAGAACATTACCAACATCTTCTTTTTGTAAGTTCACATTCGGATCCTACTTTTTCATAATAAATAGATTATTAAGAATAAACCAAATACCATTCTCCAATATTGCATCCAATCCATCCTTAGAACTAAAATGGAAGAAAAATAACTTGTTAGATGAGTTTAATATTGATTTAACTTGTCCATATTTACTCCAAGTGTTTCTGACATAGTTAGCAACAACGAGGTAAGCCATCTGTTTTCCTAAAAATTAACCATAAGCTGTATTAGCAAATAGTTCACTAATGGCTTGAATAGACTCCAACGAGATAGCCACATCAGTCCCGTTACCTACCGGTGCAATCAAGGTACGAAAATTGACCGATTTCCGAGTCATATCACCTTTCAACTTTGTTGCAAATGAAACAAATTTAGGAATCGATGCACTAGTAATAAGAGTCGAATTAGATGTGGCCGAAACTTCCACATTTGCAGTATCGTTTATATGAGCTCCCATGTTCGGTTCTGATAGTTTTTCCATGTTAACAGTATGCGTGTTAACATCATTCGAACCTGAATTCTTCGTCACATACGACATGACATTAACATTATACTTAACAGTAACATTATCCAAACCATTGTGTTTTTCCTTCACGCCTCTCCCTCCCCTACCCCCTTCTGGCTCAAAAAACCCGGTTTCTTTCCTTGGTTATACAAACCTTACGAATCAATTAGTATCAAAAAAAGCAACCTCAATCAGCCCTTAGTAAACAAAAAAAAAAAAAAATAGGAAGCCTAGAGATAGTTCCAATAGTTCCAAATCACTAAGACTAGAAAACCTACATGCAACACAACCTGAAAAACTAATAATGCAATTAGCTCCACATACCACATGACGAATGATTTCAAGCAGCCCCAATCAAGATTGATTAGGGTTTATAAAACAGTTTAGAAAACCCTCCTCAACATGCAGCAGCAAATAGAAACACAGAGTATATGATCGATCAACTAACCCTAACAAAAATGATTTGGTAGAAGATCGCTAAAAATAAACCTTATCGAATTAAACTTAAGAAAATAAACGACCGTGTAATGATATATTATTGACACATGTGTAGAATAATACACCAAGAACAAGAACGGTGTAGAATTAAACTAGCACGATCAGGTTATAAAATTAGGGTTTAGAGTTGTATTCTCTAAAGTCGCCAGAGAGGGATCGGGTTTTTTTATACCCTAGAATACCAATTTAGCCTGTGAAAACCAGACAGAGGCCTAATGGAATTCCTCAAGTGTTATGGTATATATATTAGGACATGTGTAATCTCGTAATCGATTAATCAATATATCACGTCTTACATGATATCATACCCAGGTTCGTTTAGCCATGAGGTATAAAAATAGTTTGCTTAAGGATTTAATATTCAAAGATTTTGTTTTTGTATGGGTTTGATATTATAGCTTTTTGGTTTTATGGCTAGTATCTAGGCTTTTGAATTTTTAGTTGATAAGTGTTTTTGTTTCGAATATAATGAGGTCTTGTTTGTTGGATTCTTGAAGATCTTCTATTGTTATTAGTTTGTTGGCATTGACTTCTTGGCTTCTTGTGGTCGAAGAACTATGATTATTTTAGTGAATCAAGCCAGGTTTTATCTTTACGCTTTTAGTATTTAAAGGTCGTTTCTCAAACTATTTTCTCCATGTTTTTTTAAAGCTTGGACAATCTCCACATTTTCTTTTTATGCATCTTCAATCGACTTGATTTTCCTTAAACTTTGACAAAAATAGTTGATTTCTTTTTTGACTCTAACTGTGTCGATTGCTTTTCTTCATAACTCAAGCTCTCGTTCATAATGACGAACGATATCCCCCTGCCTCAAACATCGATAAACTTTATGTTGTTAACTCTATTGACAACCTCATTCCTCTTAAGCTTGATGTAGACAAAGCTACATTTGCCGTCTCGTGTTCCTTTTCAAGAATCACAGTGAAAATATGATGTCCTTAAGCGTATTCTTCTACCAAGGGTCTTACTTATGCTTTGTTTCCTAAGTTTCGATACAGTTTGAGCGTTTGTTCCTCTCTCGCTCCAACTATGGCGGGCTATTGGACTTATTTTTATTAGATTGGTATTAATATTTGTGTTAAATCTATAGTAGTATAGTTTGAGCTCAAGTTTAAGTGTTAGGGTATATATTGGAACATGTGTAATCTCATAATCGATTAATCAATATATCACGTTTTACAGATAGTCACGTGTCATGTAATTACCAATATATATTTTGTTTAACAAAAAAATTTCCATTATTGGAACTTTGAAGTATGATTTTTTTGGTATAGTTAAAGAAGCCCTTTGGGCAAACAATCTTATCCTACTAGTTAAACACTAACAAAAAGAAAGAAAGGATAATAAAAATTTATGGCATACAAGTATATTATCAAAAACCACATATTATTAGTTGATACATTTGATTGACTATCTTTTAATATTAGTTGATATATATTTAAATTATTTGTTAGTCAACATATATTTTATGATGATTAGATAATCATGTGTAGGATGATTGGATAATCATTATTTGTACATTCGACATCCTTAGCTGTAGTTTAGTTGTCATTGCGCTCAAGCCTGCATATTTGTATCTATAAATATTCTGTACATTGCATAGAATTAATGAAGGAAATCAATTAGCCTTCCAATATGGTATCACAACCAGTTCTTCTCTCATAAAATCTCTCTAAAAAAACGACTCTTACCCCTTTCCAATCCCCCACCGTCGACCTCTTTAAACCACCCCCAAAAATTCGACACTCATGGCCGTTGAAGACACACCACCACACACTCCTCAAATATGCAATCATTTTAACATGGGATCGTGCAAGTTCGGTGATCGATGCAAGTTTATACATGGTTATAGGAATAGGTCGAATCTAAACCCCAAAAATAATGGTACTGTTGCATAAGGACGTGTGTCAGGTTCCAATTCATATCATGAGAACACCCCTTCGTGGGCTCCCCCAGGCTACTATAACTCTCAGCTGTCCCAGGTACCCTCCTAGCCCAATGCTCAAAACCACCAGGCCCGCTATGGTTTAGTTTACCAAAATCAGGCCTATACTCCTGTCCAGTTACATTACGTGGCCCAACAGCCACCACCTCAGTTGTATTATACTTCGTCATCTCCACAGCCCGGTCAAGGTTTACTCGGTCTCGTTCCCGCACACTATGGATCTCATGCCACTTCTCTTCCTAATGCATTTAGCACTATGACACTGGAGGACCCGACTTGGCACATGGATACAGGTGCTTCATCTCATTTAAATTTTAATGCAAGTAATTTAAGTACCATTTTTAATAAACGCTTATTCTCGTTTGTTCATGTTGGTGACAGGAATTCTATTCTCGTCACCGACACCAGCCATAGCATTATTCCCTCTCTTCATCGTCCACTTCATCATCATAATGTTCTTGTTACCCCCAATATAATTAAAAATGTCATTTTTGTCTGTCAGTTTACTAGAGACAATAATTGTACTATAGAATTCGACGCGTTTGGTTTTTCTGTGAAAGATTTCTTGACTCGCCACATCCTCCTTCAATGTGACAGCTCAGACGATCTCTATCCAGTCACCAAGCCGTCAACTTCCCCTACTGCTTTCCTCTCAACAAGTGCATCCACGTGGCATCAACGCCTTAGTCATCCGGGTGATAAAGTGCTACGCTCCCTTGTTTCTCGTTAGTTTATTTCATGCAATAAAGAAAAGGCTCCACATAGTTGTCATGCTTGCCAACTTGGCAAACATGTGAAGCTTCGCTTTCATAGTTCGAATTCTATTGTTGAACATTGTTTGATATTATTCATTCGGATTTATAGACATCTCCCATTGTTAGTTCTAGTGGTTTTAAATACTATGTCTTATTTTTTGATCATTTCTCTCATTATCTATGGATCTATCCCTTTCGTTCTAAATCTAACATGTTTGATAATTTTTTTGCATTTTCGCACTTATGTTAAAAATCAATTTAAATGCAAAATAAAAAGCTTCCAATGTGATCATGGTGGTGAGTTCGATAATAACCGACTCCATACTCTTTTTGCCAAAAATGACATCCAACTTCGATTCTCTTGCCCAAAAACCTCCCAACAAAATGGCAAGGCGGAACGAATGATACGCACAATCAATAATATCATTCGTACTCTACTATTTCAAGCCCATCTCCCCCTTCACTTTTGGGCCGAAGCTCTCCATATGGCCACCTATCTCCTAAACCATCTACCTTCCTTCTACCAGATCCACAACGAAGTACCTTTTACACGCCTATTTAACAAATAACCCGATTACTCCCGTTTACGAATGTTTGAGTGTCTATGCTACCCTCACCTTCACTCCCCTCACAAACTTTCCCCATGAGCCACTCCATGTATATTTTTAGGCTATCCCGCTTACCATCGTGGTTTTGATGTCTAGACCTCGAAACAAACAAATCATCTTGTCTAGGCACGTCACCTTTGACGAAACTTAATTTCCTTACTGATTCATGCCACCCTCCTCCCCACCCTTTAACGCCTTCTTTGATCTACCACATTCCCCCCTCCTCATCTCTCTCGCATCAGATTACACACCACCTCCTACTAATACCACTCCCATACAAACCAATCCTACCGAAACCACTACTGTGCAGCTTAATTTCCTTCCTCCTTATGGCCCAACTCCACACCAATCCACTACCATCCCTACACCAGCTCACGTCCCTCACCAAGGCCCAACATCACCAACCCCACTTCAACTAAATACGCCACCAGCCCATCAACAAAACACGCCAGCCCATCTTCACCAACTAAACACGAACAGCCCAATACCGACCCAATTTCACAAACAGTCCAACGACCAGCCCTCTCCTCAACCCATATATGAACAACCCCGCACTCATCCCAGGATCACGCGGTCGTAATTAGGCATTGTCAAACCTATCGATCACTTGTCTCTAAACACTTTTTCTATTTCTTCTATTCCAAAAAATTCGTCTGACGCTTTAAAAGATTCTCAATGGCGTACTGCTATGTATGATGAGTATAATGCATTAGTTAAAAATGACACTTGGACTCTTGTACCAAGACCCACATGTGTTAATATGGTTCACTCTATGTGGTTATTTAAGCATAAATTTCATGTTGACGGGACTTTGAGCCGCTATAAGGCTTGTTTGGTTGCTAACGGTAGCAGTCAGCAGTTGATTTTGATGAGACATTTAGTTCGGTCGTTAAAACGGCCACTATCCGCATGGTCCTTAGCCTCGATGTGTCTCGTCAGTAGCCCATACACCAACTTGATGTTAAGAATACTTTTCTTAACGGTGACTTATCTGAGACTGTACACATGCATCAGCTCCTGGTTTTGTAAACTCTCGGTATCCTCATCGTGTTTGACTTTTACAGAGATCTTTGTATGGACTAAAACAAGCACCTCATGCTTGGTTTCGGCGTTTTGCAGGTTATGTCACACAGGCTGGGTTTTATCATAGTCGATGTGATTCTTCTTTGTTTATCTATAGACGGTCGCTTATTTATGTGGATGACATTATTCTCACAACCTCCTCTTCAGTCCTACTACAACATATTATAGATTCTTTACATAATGAGTTTGACATAACTGATCTCGGGGCGCTTAATTATTTTCTTAGTATCTCTGCTACTCGTACACCTATAGGTTTGTTTTTGTCCCAGAAGAAGTATGCTCTGCAACTCCTTGAGCGTGCTTACATGGTTAATTGTAAACCTTCTCGGACGCCAGTTGACAGAGTCCAAACTGGGTCCGAAATGTGGTCCTGTTCAGGATCCTACTTTATATCGTAGTCTTGCAAGGGGCTACGATATCTTACATTTACACGTCCAGATTTGTCTTATGTAGTTCAGCAGATTTGCCTTTATATGCATGATCCAAGGGAGTCACACTTTGCTGCACTCAAACATATCTTGCGATATGTTCAGGGGACTGTGGATTTTGGTCTCCAGTTGTACGTTTCTGCTACTACTTCTCTGGTTGGTTATACAGATGTTGATTAGGCATGTTGCCCATCCACACGCAGGTCTACTTCAGGTTATTGTGCCTTTCTGGGTGATAATCTTTTGTCATGGTTAGCTAAACATTAGCACACTCTCTCTCACTCTAATGCCAAAGCTGATATCGTAGTGTTGCTAATGTTATCGCTGAGACAGCTTGGCTTCACAATCTACTTCGTACGTTACATTCTCCTCTATCGACTGTCACCCTTGTTTACTGTGATAACGTTAATGACGTTTATATGTATGTAACCCCGTCCAACTTTCATAGGACGAAACACATTGAGATCGACATTCATTTCGTCCGTGATATGGTTATCGCTGGCCAGGTTAGAGTTCTCCATGTACCTTCTCATTAACAGTATGCCGACATCTTCACCAAGGGATTGCCTTCAGCTTTGTTTAAAGATTTTCGATCCAGTTTGAGAGTCCGCCCTCCTCCCGCTCAAACTGCGGAGGTGTATTAGTCGATATATTTGATTGGCTACTTTTCAATATTAGTTGATATATATTTGGATGATTTGTTAGTCAACATATAATTTAGGATTATTAGATAATCATGAGTATGATGATTGGATAATCATTATCTGTACATTCAACATCTTTAGTTGTAGTTTAGTTGTCATTGGGCTCAAGCCTGCATATTTATATCTATAAATATTCTGTACATTGCAAAGAATTAATTAAGGAAATCAATTAGCCTTCAAATACATATCACACAACGAAATGATACATTAAAATGCTTATATGTTCTCTACCATTGTATCTTTGTAGACTAAGGTGTGTTTTAGCAAACTAGCTAGCTTAAGCTAGGGTCTAAATCTGTTTTGTAGAGTAAATAGTTACTTGAAGTAGCTTATAATATACAAACTTACCTTTGTGAAAAGGTATGATAAGCTTTGTCATCCACACATATACGAAGTATATATTGAGAATTTTTTATTGTAAGACCCGATATTACTACTAAATACATGTGGTGGTAACTACACAAACATAATCTACTTAAATATTAACGCAACCCCACGATACCCTTACGCGCACAACAAGAGTGAGATGAATGACCAAGCCACCTCCACTTCTCAGTCTTCCCGAGTGCAAGGAGAAGGGGTGTGGTAGGCTTAACGCGTGGTGGTGGGGGAGGACGTGTGATCCCTTCTCCATTACTGTCACTCTAAATTTGTGCACTAAACACGGTCAATAGTCAAGTACCTCTTATACCTAATAAACCGAACGAATCAAATCCATTTTTGTGATATTACCCATTATAAAGCACATAATCTAGTGGTAGATTTTTAGACTTTATAAAAGGAAAGAAATCACTACTTTATTGCAAATCATCATATCTATGAACAAGTATGTTCATTCTTTAAATCATTGCTACATTTTTTTGACCTTCAAAATAATGTGTCCTTTTTTTATTTCTATTGGAAATACAATGTTTAACTAAAAAAACAACTAATAAGATGCTAGTTATTATTATACACACTTTATAATTTTAGTTATCATATACCAAACTGCGTATTTAAATTATTATGATACAGGAAACTTTAAATCTAGCTATTATACATTTTGTTATCCTTTATAATTAGACCATGGATAAATAACTATAACATGAATAAGTCTTTCTAATCTAAACAAGTGGCGTGAACTGGATTTCGATTAGCACTTCCTCAAGGTAAGTTGTTAAGATTGCTGAATTTCAGTGTGCTCTAAATAATGAATATGATCAAACTTAATGCTAAAATGTGCAATTTCATTTTAAAAATTTTTTCGGGTTCTTGTTGATTATTTCGTTTCACTTATTTAGCCTTGATATATTAATGGACACGGGGGTCACAACAATTATCATATGCATCTTAAATGCTTCTCTTAAAGGTAGTTTTCACATTAAGTTATATTACAAAAGTATCCACATTTTCAGCATTCATCGTCCCTTTATGCAACAATCAAAAGCACCACCCTCAACCACCTCCACTCTCCAAAAAACTCCATTAAATTATTGTAGTTTTCCTTCTTCTTTTTACTGGTAACCCCATATGTACTGTGTGAATTAGAAAGACAATATGTATGTAATTTAGTTGAAATTACTAATGATGTGATGTTGTATAGAAAGCACACATTATTATTTTGAGAATCTGTAAAAAGTTAAACATATAACACTAGACAAGTGACAATGTATGTCCTTAATAATATGCTTGATCATCCATCGCAGTGAAGCAGATATTTGCTTTAACGTTAGACAACGCGTGTCCTTAACAATACACTTGATTAACCATGGCTTAGCTTGCTTTTGATTCTATAATACTAGTGGCCGGTCTAGTGCAATATGCCCGCTGTAATATTTGGTCTTATTCATATCGAGCTTACAATCAGTAAACAGGCGCCCGCGCCTTTTGTAAAACTTCATTTTCAACTCTTACAAAGTAACGTTCTTGAGGACTTCGCTTGGCTAGGCACACCAAAAATCTTAGTTCCCACTCTAATTCACATAAATGATTTTTGATTGCTAAAAGCTACAAAGTAACTTCTTTGCATGAAATTGTCCCCACTACATTATTAAAGTCTCAAGACCTCATTTTACCCATCAATGCTCCTACAGGGTGTCGGAATTCACTATCTTTGAGTGTCGGTTATCATGTGATAAGTTATCTTCGTGGCCTCACTTTGAGGTTGTCTAGTATATATGGGAACCACTCACAATGTCGAAGTTATACCAGACATGTATTACCTCCAGTGAAGCTCGTGAAAGAACTAAACGTCACTTCGAGAGCTACACTGGGCGTGATGACTTTTTATTTGCATTCGAGTAACATAAAAGTGCATGAAAGAAAGGTCGTATAAGTATTAAGACTATCAATATTTTATATGTTAACCATGCATTACTATTAAAATGTGTTGTCGATCGGGTCGATGTCTTCTATAGTTTCTGTCATTATTTCTAAGGACCTCGACATAGGAAGATCCAACATGCCATTTTCAAAAGATATAGATTTTGGTATTGGTTATCAAAAGTGATGACGACAGAATTCAATATGCCAATTTTACTGTTCCGTGCAAAAGCTTTAATTGTGCGTGGAAATAGGAAACTTTCACGAACACCTTTAATGCAATTCTGCATTTGATACTAAAGACAATAAATAAGAAAGAAAGTTAAAAAAAACTAGGATTAATTTCATATATCACCCTACTTTCATGATAATGACCCTCCTATGGCCGGTTAGGGGCTCGCAACATGGAGTTCAAACGCAAAAGTAGCTAGCTGCTAGCTAAAATTTTATTCACTTCCAAAGTTCCAATACTAAGATGTTATAAAGAAATAAATAAAACCCATGTTAAATCATTTAAGCTCAAAAAACCAACGGAGTCTTTCACGGGGTAATGGAGGACGTAAGATATATATAGACAGTCTTACCCTTACCCGAGAGTCAGGATAATTAGTCTATCTTTACTTAGAACACTTGAATGAGTTGAATCATTACTTAGCTTCAATAGAAGTATCGCAGTTCAACTCAAAAATCGAATTCTTGTCATAAACATGGAAGAAGTATCGCATTAATGACATTTATAATTGATGAAAGAAAAGAAAAGAGCATCATATATTTTTCTTTTCAAAGGCTTTACATGACGAACCAAAAGTTAGGAAACATATTGAATCTTTCTCAATGACTTTGGGCAAGGAATAGCTCAATTTCGTGCCCTACATATCTTAGGAAACAAGTGTGTGAGCAGATCTTGACAAGAAATACCATTTAAACACATATTTGCCTTTTGTTAACAAAATCATTCTTTAATCCAATATACTTTGTTCTATTCTCACTAACCATTTATGTTGTTGTTTTTTCTCTTTGCTTTCACTTTTTTCTCAATTCCCGAGTTCTATTTCAATTCAAAGACATGAAAAAGTAGAAGTGACATTAGGTAGCTAGAGGTAGATAAATTAGACCCTACCAATTTATGTGATAGTCCAATCATATATGTAAAGATAATGCTTCTCTTTGTCATCTAAGTCAAGGTAAAAAAAGGCATTAATAGATCAATCAATCTGGTATAATTGGAACATTATTTCACTTGGATGTCTTGTAGTATTGTGGACTAAAAGCTTGGAACAGAAAGTGTTATCATGAACATTTTTTAATCGTTTAAACAAGTCTTGTTAGTGAAAGTGATCATGAGTTGTTAAGATACATGTTTTTTTTCTCATAAAACATCTTTTCTATGGCTTAATTGATCACCTTAGATGAGTTGAAACTATACCCATCATTTATTATTATCGATCCTAAATGGTGAAGTAAAAGCCTGAAATTAGTACATTTTAGTCACTGAAATAATTTTTTTCGAGTTTCACTTTGCATAAAAGCCTCTATGGATGGTGTTATTTCCAAGGTCACAATTGTAAATCAGCTTGCTAAAACCGGGATGGAAAGTCTTTAAAAAGGGTTGATTCTCCGGTTAATTTGGATAGTGAAAATGAAGTGGAAGAGGTGTTCAATCAAACTGCAGGTTTTATGGCATCAACCAGATGTGGGATTCACCCACATCCGTTGTACTGAATCGTTTTCTGAACTAATACATTTACCGGAGAACCCTTTACCCAAAATTATTATTTCGGTGCATGGTTAGCCATTTAGTTTGATGTGTTTTTTTAGTCAACTTTGAAAGCATGTCATAGCTTTAATTTGGGGTTTCCGGTTTCATCAATATAATCTAGTCGTATTTCGTCGCCAATGGTGTTATAACTGGTGGGAAAGAGGGAAAATGCAAAAGAAGGGGTTTTGGTTGAGGGTATACATTTTCCGTGTGCTCACATAGATCCGCCAACTCATGTTTACTTTTAGTTCTGAAATCAGTCATTTAGATTGTTCTTGGAGTTTATTGATTCTTGTTCTTGCTAGAATCAAAAGGTATGGTTAATTATTTTGCATGTTAATTGATCCTAATTGCTTCCGCTATATTTACAAAACGGACCCTCAACTTTTAACTGTTTACGACTTTTTTACATAAATTTTTTAAAAAATAATAAAAAAAGCCCCTGAAGTTTCTTTTAATGGTCGGTGGCACTGTAGCTGCTACAGTGCTATAGTACCGGCCCAAAATCTAGCCCAAAGTAAAAAAAAAAATTACAAAACGGACCCTCAACTTTTAACTGTTTACGATTTTTTTACATAAATTTAAAAAATAAAATAAAAAAGGCCCCTCAAGTTTCTTTTATTCGCAACTTTTTTACATAAATTTTTTAAATAAAAATATACGGACAAAAATGCTTCTGGATCACGAATAAAATGAGATCAGTATTGATATGTTCCATCTACGAATAAAAAGTTTCATAAACCGTGTTGCCCCCGCCGCAACGCGCGGGTTAAATTCCAACTCGTTTTGTACAAACTTTGCATTTTATACTTTACTTTGTGTTTCATTTTATACAAGTCATAAAATATGTGACGATGTGATTGCATATTTTGTATGTCACTTAATTGGTGCTTTGTAATGCACTGTGACACAAAAATTAACATGTTTGTGTGTTTCTTCTCGAATGGCGGTGAATCGGACATGGATCCGGTGTTCATCATGAAGCGGGTAAATGGGTATCCGTTAGTAAAAAAAAACTCATTCGTCTAAACAATCTCGATTTCTAACCAAAATACAACATATATTGTTATGTAAACAAATGCAATTCAACACCAATATATATAGAATGACATTCCGTTGGTTTTCGTATAAGTTTGCATCATTATGCTATTTATAACTTTGAGCTAATAATAGCCAATTTAACTCGACAGTGAAACTGCAGTCGCCTACCAGGGGTCATGTGATGACAAAGGACACCATGATCAAATCCAGACAAATAACCAACACGCAGACATCAAATTTAGTTCCGCTTTAGAAATCTGACTTCATTCATGTCGAGATGGCATAATGCATTGAATCTCGTCAAATAAAGAGGGATTAACCAGAGAGATTTAAACCTCAAATACTTTACTTTTACTTAAGTTGGGCCAGAAAAAAGAGTTGCATGCGAATCCTTATATGACATTCAAGTTTAACCTAATCTAAGCACAATCAAAAACAAAATACTAATCTACCAGGACATATGTAAAACCCAAATTTTTAAAGTTTCAACGCCATAAGCAAACTGACATCAAGAGTTAGGAGCTTCTTTTTGCCACCTTAAATATCTTGAAATCACTTCTTAACTTCTACTGTCTTGCCAAAAGGTGGTGATGCTGCAAACAGAATGTCAATGTCACAAAGTTATGAGTTAACCTTCCCAGGTAACGTAAGAGCTTATAGTAACAAAAATGAAGAAATCATGAATAGGACACTAGATTCTGTGATAGTGGACTTTAAGCACGCATAAGTTTTCAAGAAACCAAAAAAACTGAAGAATAAAGGGCTTGCACTCGACCATTTCAAAGTTTATTTTACGAGACTGTGTTTTAGAAGGGAAAAAAACGTACACAACCAAGTGACCAAACAATTAGCTGACTAAGTAGCACCCACGTGGTATTAAAGTCAGAATATAAATATAATTATGATAGAATGCGTGGACATGAGAACTAAAGTTTTGGTTCTATTCAAGTTAAATACAAGTTTCATTTAAAAACCGTAACAAGAGCATGCCTGATTCTATATGCAAGTCATGTTCTTCAATTGAAGAATATATAGAGACGTTCAATAACTCTCACGCTCCTCTCACGCTTACACCTAATATTGTAATAGTTACATTTTAATCCTCATTTAGAATTGAACTTTACAAAAAAAGGGGCTGTTATAAAGCTTTTGTGTAAAAAATTAGATAGCATAATACCCCATTACCCATGGTTCCATATGTCAAAACAAGTTGCTACTTGCAAGCATGATATGAGAGACTAACCTGAGGAGCCAATAGATTTAACCTCTAGACTGGAGATCGGATATTGTAGACCTTAATATCTGATCTCCAACTATCGACCTCAACTTCTTGATAAACTCTTCCCGACTTGTTTTCTTAGCCTACAAAATCACCAACAAGAATCAGCCCAAATTTGAAACACAAGACGGTTTTATACAGATAAAGTGCGTTGTAGATTGATCCTCATGCATACCCTAAGAGGCTCATATAAGATATGGACTAGCTTCATATCGTTTGGATCTACTTTATCCGATATAGCTTCAAACAGCTTAGAGAAGGGCATCCAAGGGGACTTAGGATCCCTAAAGTTACTTGATTCAGCACTCGGAGCCTTTTCCACAGACATCGCAATCATACTTCCATACTGAGGGCCGCTAGTCGCCTAAATGGAAAAACAAATTATAAGAAAAAGTAGCCTCTAAAAGCTACAACCTCATATATCACCAACAATATAATTACTATCCGAAAAATATAGTTAGAAGAGAAATTGTCACCAGTTTGCTAGGAGAGGTCTCTGGCTGCAAGGGCGACCGGGGATCATGGATCGTTACCCTTGACGATAAGTCAACCCTACTTTCATCTGAAATCAGATTCCCTGCATTATCAGGAACAAAGTTAAGGGAGAACAGATATTATGGTTACCACTTCTTCATAGAATACTTGAGCTGTTGCATATATATATAATGGTTTTGAACGAATAAATGTCTCCATCCTTGTCATCACCCTTACTCCCTCTAATCGGAAGCAATTCCAAATTTTCTCCCTAAATATGCTATGGCTGTAACCAACTAGCATCAACTATCCTACATCTCACCTTCCTTAGAATCAGCACTGCATAATTACCATCTCTTTTGAAGCTTTGAAATCAAGTACAGTTTATTGACGATGTTTAAAATTCAGCAATTCAGCAGGTCTAACTTAGTGCCATTTGGCCCCTTTGATGAATGGGTGATATAGCGTCATTTAGATGAATGAGTGGCATCATTTAAAAGGTTGGCTACCTTCGAAACTAGGGATAAATCCTTGTAATGCACTAGACCCATTGTCCAGTTCAGTTGGAGTGAAATAGCATCATTTAAAGGACTGTCTTTCATGATAATCTTCCTTCCTTTGTTTCCATAAGAGTCGAAAGTTTCTCTTCTAATCCTTCATTGTTCTCTATCTAACTACAGCCATCCCAATATATTCCATTTCTAACCTAAACCTTTAACAGATGTGACAATGTTATAATGTACACAATTTGGAAAAGATAAACAGAACAGAGAATAAGCAATGTTGAGCCTTAAATGTGTAAAAATTTCTGTGATGGCAAGTTATGTGACAAAACCAACTAACTGACAAGGACCAATGTAAACCATAGCCTGTTGTCCAGTTAAGTTCTCGTTCTTTATGATTATAGACCTAGTTCTTAGTATAGATTTTCTTAGACCCTTGTTCTTGGTTTTGTTCACTCTGGAAGCGAAACCGAACAGGTCTCATTTTCCTATTTTGGAAACTTAAAACGAGCCTAGTTTAGAAGTATTAAAAGGTACAAGATTTAGGCACTTCATGAAACTGTTATTGGACCAAAACAATGACCGCTAACAGAGTGTTAACTATACCAGTAAAGTCTATTGGTTCTCAGTTCTACTATTTTGAAGAGTTTTATATTCCAGTTGAATATAATTCCAAAATTTATCCAGGACTGATGTTATAGATTGTTAAAAAAAGTTGGAAGACAACAGTAACTATAGTTAGAAAACGGAAAGGCATAAACTACCTTCAGCACTTGGAGACATCATGAAACTAACTGCATATACGGGATAGATATGGGTATTAGTATTCATGTGCCAAACGACATATTGTTTTGGATTGTGCAGGTTATCAACACCACAGTCAAAGCACTCATCACTAGGATAAAATTGTTTCGAGCCAGGTAAAATAAGTTCCACATTTCCCAATATCACACGACATAACACCAGACATCTTATTCCTTTTTCGTCACCATCACAAATAGTAGCACTGTAACGAGAAAATAAAATAATGTTTTACAAAAGTATATATAAATAACTTCTAAAAAAATTAAAGACGTTTAGAACAGCATAGAGAGCAATTTCCAGAAGTAAAGAATTACTCGTATGGACTACATCACTTTATTGTAAGTTCATCATCTCAGTTCATCGTCAGAGCAACAAATGTAAAGCTTATTTGTACCTGATTTGGGCAGAGTCGACAGCAGTAAGGTGAACGCCATACCCATACCTTCCAAGTTTTGGCACATCATGTCCGAGACCATAAGCTACATTGCTAGAGAGTGCATCTGTACGAGATGCAAACCAAGCATATTTCACATTTGCATCTCCACGAAGTTTTTGTGTGATTTCAATCTGCTTCTGGAAAAGCTCTAACTTCGCTTCCATTATATCACCAGTGCACTTCTTAACATCAACTACATTGACCTCCAAGGCTGGGTTAATCCCCTTCAAAAACATATTTCTGACCATTTCTGGGCTCAAAGCTTCATCACTCTGTTGAAAATTCTTAACAGGCCGATCAGCTTTTAAATCATATTGGTTGCAACTATCATTAAAATTGAGACCATAATTAATTTCATGGCCTTCCTCGTCAACTTTAAGCCTCTTAAAATTTGACTCTTGGACATTTGACTCGCCCATGCATTCCTCCAAATAATTGTCACTTAGTCCATTTAGATCGATCTCAACATTCAACTTAATTTCAGGAGTCATAGAAGACTCTAACTCAACAAGTTCTAAATCTGTCATTGCCTTTGACTTATTGCATTGATGACTTTCATAACTTGAATATAGTTCAGGGAAAAAGCAACTACATGCGTCATCAATCCATGCTATAGGCTTCTGTACACCCGTTTTCATATCTACTTCTGTCATATGTAGGATATCTAAGATTAGATGGCGCTCATTAAACTTCACTTCAATCGATGCCTTCTTTGCCACGAAATCTTCCTTCACCATGTCAATAACGTTTTGGGAAAAATCCTTCCATTGACCATCTTGAGAGTAAAGCAAACGCTTAGGTGGTCCACTTTTCATTAAGTTCGAGTAGTTTTTGAGTAAGACTTTCCTAGCGGAAGAAGAACAGTCAGATTTGCAGCCATCTTCTCTCTTTCTCTTTCCAGACTTGTTCAAAACTGAAGAAAGCTCGGGTTTACCAGGCCTCAAAACTAGAGCCCTGTTGCTAGCTTTAACTATCTGAGATGCCCGTTTCCTTTTAGTATCGACTATAACCCTAGTACTATTATCCGACACTTTCACCCACTTTGATGCCATTTATCTACAAATCTAATCGGATTTACACAGATAAACCTAAAACTTAACTACCTGGAGTAACATAAAATGCTTATAACGGTATATAGTTGAAATTGAAGGTCCTGCCAAAGGAAGAAAAGAAAGATGAATCAGTCAGTTGATCTCACTTTTTATTAAAATCTTTGTGACACGTCATGCAATTGTATGCAAGCCCTGAACAGATGTCATAAGATTAATGATTCCAGTGCCGCTGATGCGGTTATAGAAAAGACCAATAAACGGCAGCAGAAAAGTATTGTTCGACCAGTAACCTATTAACTATTAATTAGTTTCATTTCTTTGATTTTCTTTCAAAAGAAACAGCTCAAAATCTTGACTTCCAACTCCAAACACAAAAAGAGTGCTTCTAGAATATAAGCCAAATTGTATAAAGTACAAACTGTGGTCCATTAATCTAAAGTTATACGTAGGACAACATTAAACACCATCAAGCGTCACTCATATAACAAATACCAATTACTATGAAATATTAATGAAGTACTAAATTCTCAATATGTGATAACAGATTTCAGCATAAGTATAGCCATGCAGCATTTATCTACGCAATTATCTACCCAGAGAGAAAACTGTTTTACCTTTTATAAATGAAGAATAGTAAAATGTGGTTTCTGTTTTTCTATTTAAAATTAAGAAAATGAGGATTTCTTTTTTTTTGAAAAATATTAGAGAAAAGTGCGACTAAACAAGTTTTCAGTTTTTTCATTCTCAAATGAAAAATTTCTTAAAAAATAAAATATTTTTCCCCAACTAAACCATAGTCACATGGAACGCGGAACGCTTCGGTACGGGATCGCGAAACGGGAACGCGGTTCGCGGTGTCCTTAAAATCCGGTACGAGCGGGGGTAGGCTCGTTTCGGTACGCTTCAGTTCGATCCGGTTCGATGTACCATCTAATTCGGTACGATGTACCAAATTTGGTACAATGTACCATATTAGATTAAATGAATATTAAGTTCCTACACATTTTAATTACTTTTATAATTATTATCAAGTCTAAATATGAGAAGTCTAGCAATTAAATTACAAAAATCAAAAAATATAATTAATACTTATTTATTTCTCTCTTTATCCATGTCATGCCAGAAATAAAATAAAAAAACCCAATCACGTGGGATAGATGGAGGCCTACACACTAAATATATAAAATTTAGTGCTTGAGTTTCTCTCTCCTCATATCATCTTCTACATCATAATAATCCACCATTGTTAGATCTACATTAAAATCTTCTATCTATATAACATGAATCTCCGATCTGAATATTACATAGTAATCAAACGCGTTTTCAAGGCCTATAAATCGCCGATTTGCAAAGTGTTGGATCGCGATCCGGTACGATTGGGAACGACAATTGGGTGCGATTGGGAACGACAATTTCTGGGTTTCGGTTCGCGATCCCTGGCGATCTGGATCGCAACCGTACCGTGAATGGGATCGCACGTACCAGATCAAAATTCGCTAAAGGTTTGGCGATCCGTGTGACTATGCACATAAGAACAAGCAGTACAGATTGCACATTCATTTCAGAAAATATCCATCAAAAGAGGCGGCAATGATGTGTTGGGAATTATATTTGAGTTGATAAGACAAAACAAGAATGAAACAAGATGGAAACAAGAAGGACCAAAGTTGTTATTATGGGATTCTACAAGATGTAGGAGATAATGAAGATTTGGTCAAAAAGAAGATAAAGATGAATATTAATGAGAAGATAAAGATGAATAATTAATTGATTCTCTCATTAATATCTTTTATTAGTTTCCATGTAAGCCTTGACTCCTTATGCTATAAAAGGAGGTCCAGGCATATTGTTTTAGGCATCCAGAAAAGTGTGTGTTCTCAATGAGAGTCGACTAAAGAAAACGTGTGTGTGTACACGTTTGTATAGTTAGTAGTAGACGTCTGTCTAGAGTTTAGCCTCAAGGATCTTTGATCCCTGTTACTAGTTAGAGTAACCGATCTATTCTGATCAAATAGTATTTGGGGCTGTGTTGATTAATAAAGAAAAACCTTGAAGTAACTTTGATTTGTGTTTATTATTTCCGCTATGCAATTTATATCATTATTACTATATTATCCTAGATGAGGTCTAAACAACCTCGAGCTACAACGATCTTTAGGTTTCCACAATTGGTATCAGAGCCATGTGGCTCTCGATCTAGGATCTACAAGGTTTTAAAGAAATCCTAAAAACCCTAATTTTCAAGAAATCGTGTGGTGAAAGTTTTATGGGGTTATGAAGATTCAGTGCTATAATGATGCTTATAATCGTCCTCTCTACCTGTTTGGGTATGCAATACGATTGGTAAGCTTTGTTACTATTTATTTGGGTTTCTTTTTGATCCGTTATGCTCTAACTGATCAAACCCTAGACAATTAGGGTTTGTATATTTTTCAGATCTGATGTGGTGTATACACGGCTTGGTATGAATTCATTCAAACTCTTTTAGGGTTTTCTTGATAAGCCGTGATTGTATAAAGTTGGGGTTTGCACTAATGGTATCTATGGTGGTCATGATTTGGAAGAGAAGGATGTTAATGTTATTCTTGATCATTATCGTGCTTAAATCAGAAGACATGGAAACTTTCAAGGCAATGATCTAGATCAGCTGGTATACAACTGGTAATAGGATAGTTACTACTGTTGGATTTGTATACAAAGTTAATGCTGTTAAAGAAGATTAATGCTGCTTGGATATAGTTTCTGCTGTTTGTTTAAATTAGTGCTGCTCGACTCAGTTAATGCTGCTAGGGCTCAAGTACATACTTAATGCTGTCAAGGATGGTTAATGCTGCTAATGTACTTTGTGCTGCCTAGTATGGAAGAACAGTAGTAAGTCATGAGTTAATACTGCTAAGGTATAAAAGCAGTTACTACTGTTATTATTGTTGGTTAATACTGCTAGCGTTAAAAAGCAGTTACTACTGCTTGTGGTAAAAGCAGTTAGTTACTACTGCTTGGGATTAAAAAGTTAATACTGCTTCATGATATTAATACTGCTATTGAATTTAAGCAGTTAATACTGCTCGGGTTCAATAAAATTAATACTGCTTCCTATGTTAATACTGTTTGGGTTAAAGGAAGTTAGTACTGCTAGAAGCAATTGCAACTGCTAGCCTTGTCCGATAAAAGAAGTTAGTACTACTAGCTTTGACAGATATCGGATAACACACACATAAGATTTTTGGTTTTTGGTTTTTGGTTTTTGGTTCTTAACTAAATTAAAGGCTCGTATTTATTGGATTAATTGATTACGAAGAAGATTGTTTATCACTTATTTGAAGATGAAGTGGATTTTTCAGATGCGTGTTCTTATTATATCTTTTGGTCTTGGAGATAACTTGTTTGGTTATATACGGTTTATGATGAAGACTTGATAAAACTAGTTTTTACCTGATGTAAGGAGATACATTGTAGTACTCACAGGTATTTACTATCACTTGGCTCAGTGACTCATGTATAGGCATGCGGATTTATCAAGAGATCGAGGTCTACTCATAAAACGAAGAAGAAGATTATGAGTTCTTATCATATTATAGTGCAAGACATAAGATACAAGTTTGGGAGATTCTACTTCTTCATTAAATTCGTTATACTCAGTTTTCTTCATCAGTGATCACTACATAGAGCCTACTGAGTTCGAGATTCAAGAGATGGTAAACATATTGGTTTCAGGGGAAGCTTATTGTTTAAATGTTTAACCATCTACATGCACCACTTGAGGGGAAGTGTTTCGTTACTACTGCTAGTCATTTATTACTACTGCTAGTTTATATTTCTACTGCTCAAAGTCATTTTTCGTATTATACTTCATGGCGGGTATTTTGAGTATTGGAAGGCTGGATTAGTAGTTGTGGTATATGATTTGTAGCTGTTATGATCCAAGTTGCATTTCTACAGGAAGACCCCTATTGGATGATTACAAAAAGGGGAAGAATATTACAGGTTTATTGATTTGCAGCTTATTATGTGTGGTGGCATGGCAAGGTTACAAAGGAAATTTGAATTAAGGGGAAGATTTTGTTTCATTCAGGGAGATGATTACATCTCAACTTCAGGGGAAGCTTTGGCTTTATGATGAAGTTCGTACACGACTTTGTTTGTTTTGTCATCATCAAATAGGGGAAGATTGTTGGGAATTATAGATTTGATGAGACAAAGTGAATAAAAGAATGAAACAAAAGGACTCAAACGCAAAGCTGGAATTCTTCAAGAGATGGAAGATTTTGAAGATTTCCTAGAAGATCTCCTCATTCAAGTATAAGATAAAGATCAACATTAATGCTGATTGAAGATTAGTCAAATAGTATTTAATGCTGATTTATAGTTTCCAAATATTATTTGTTCTTATCCTTTGTAAACCTAGATATCTCAATTATATAAAGAGATATCAGGCGTGTAGTTTAAAAGTATGCACAAGATGTAGACGTCTAGAAAAGGTGTATGTGTGTGTGTCTAGGCATGTGAATGCCTAGATGGTTTTGTTGGTTTAGCCTTAAAGATCTTTGATCCCTGTTAGTTTGTAGATAACCGTTCCACAGTTGATCATGTAGAATTAGAGCTAATAGTGAAAGATAATGAATGAAAAACCTTGTTATGATATCAATGTTCTTATGCTATTTCCGCTATGCATATACTTTATGTTCATTGTTATCATTATCCTAGATAAGGTCTAAACAACCTGAGCTTACAATGATCTAAGGAGTTATTCAAACTCCACAATAATGGACAACCCAACATTGCTGACCTCATAGCACATCAATTACAGAATATTATCCCTTAGATTGTCACTCAAGTGACAAACAATGTGAATAATGGAAACGGTAGGAATGGTGGGAATGGTGGAAACAATGGTTGTTCTTATAAGGCGTTTCAAGCTTGTGGCCCTAAGGAATATGATTGAAAGGGAGGTACAATAGCACTTACTCGCTGGATTGAGAAGATGGAATCGGTGATTGATAATAGTGGGTGTACAGAGAATCAAAAGGTGAGATATGTTGCTAGTTCGTTTGTTAACAAGGCACTAACATGGTGGAACACTCAAATCCAGGCCAGAGGCCATGAAGCGGCAATTGGTATGAATTGGAATGATTTTAAAGCTCTGTTGGTAGAGGAATTTTGTCCGAGTAATGAAATGGAGAGGTTGGAGAATGAATTTTAGAATCACAAGATGGTAGGAGCCAACCATGCAGCTTACACAGATCGGTTCCTTAAACTGGCCAAACTGGTTCCACGTCTGGTGACACCAGAGTCGGCACGCATCAAGAGGTATGTAGTGGGATTGGCGCCTAAGATTAGGGGAATGCTCAAGGCGACCCAGCGAACAATAATACAGAATGAAATTCTGAGAGCTGGTATACTTACCGACGAGGCTATTAGTTGTGATACCTTGTCAAAGAGTAATGAGAAGAGGAAGGCGGTAGAAGAGGATGCTAAGTCTAGAGGGTCATGGAGGGATAAAAAGAAGGC
>BQNB010095869.1:0-18019 GCA_026074375.1 Tanacetum coccineum
AAAATAGAAATATAAAAAGAAAATTTACACTAATTTTTTTTGGTTTTTCAATGATTTATTCACAATGTATTTTACCGGACAAAGAGGAAGGACAACTTCAACCAAATAATCTCCTTTCGGGTCGTAGTTCCTCGGAACAACCCTCTTTATACCCACTTTTTTGTTTGTTTAACCTTTCAAGGTGAGCCGAACGTCGTAAGAGACACAAATGGCAAGTTTTTAAATCTTTTGTTCGAGTTGGGAACCAACAAGTTCACCGGAATTTATTATGATAATACCTCAATTGAGAATATTATATTTTGGTATTTTTACCAACTTGTGAATTTTATTTCTTTTTTTTATGAGCAATTTTTTTATATTTTTGGTTTTTCTTTTGTTTTTATATGATAATTATACTAATAAAAGAAAATGAAAAATATTTTTGTACTTTTTATATTTTTATAGAAGAAAATATTCACAGATTCAAACACAAATTGTCAAATGTAACGATATTCTTTTTCACAGCCTCCCCGGCAGCGGCGCCAAAAATTGACTTATGCAAAACTTCGTTCTTACTCCTTTTTATATATAAATAAATATAAACAAATATAAATATATATCAAGGAACAAAATCCACGAAATCAATGAAACCGGAAGCAGTATAGAGTGTCTCCGGGTCGTTATGTCCCAACGAGGCTAGAATGGAAAATCGAATGACGAATTGATAATTGATGATTGAATGACAAAGATTTGGATATGATTGAGAACTAAACCTAATAAGCAAATGCACATAAAAATAAGCAAAGAAAATAAGATAGAAAAAGCATAAAAGCTAGAAATGGTAAAAACACTTAAAACTTTCACTCTAAAACACAAATAAGCTCAAATAAACTTAAGACAAATCAAATAAGCTAAGCTAACTCTAAATAAGCAAATTCAAAAAGCAATTAAGCTAAATTAAGCAAGGAAACTCAGCAGTACTAGCAACAGCACTAACAGTATTAACTATCAGTACTAACTTGGAGTTAGTACTGCTAGCTTTAACAAAACTCAATGAAACAAGAAATAAGCAAATAAGCTAAAACAGATATTTACTTAACCCTAATAAGCACTTCAGGAATAAGAATAAGCAACTAGAATAAACTAGAATGGCAAATGAGCTCAAAAGCTACAAACTGATACACTATTGAAAATACTTTGAAAAGGAAAATAAGCTTAAATAAGCTTACTCTAAAAGACAGTAAAGGAAAATGGGCTTAATCTATTCTAAAAAGCTAAGAAAAGTCCTTAAATAAGCCGAAATAATAAGCTGATAAGCTAAAATGAACCATCAGTACTAACAGTTTTAACTAACGTACTAACTTGGAGTTAGTACTGCTAGCTTTAAAAGTTCCAAAAGTGAACTAGCAGTACTAACTATAGTAGTACTGCTAGTTGTAAAATACCCCCTTAAAGTCTTCCAAAAATCATTTTTCCTTGATTATATTTAAGCTGATTGATCACTAATTTATTAAAATCGAGATTGATCAAAATAACTAAAAAAGGCATTTATAGCAACTTCAATCAAGAATAAGCCCATAATAATAAGCTAACACTTAGTCTATCTACACAATTTTAACAAATAACTAACATACTAACGTAATAGAATTGCACAAATCACTTTTAAACTAACAACTAAGCAAGATAAGCACTAGACATCATGATTAAGCATAAATAAGCAATTATAGGTAACAAATAAGCACTATAAGCAGTTCTGCAGTAACTAAGAGAAATAAGAGAAAGAGAGACTTACAACACCCTTGCTCAAAACAGGGCTAAACCAAGAATCTACAAGCTCTAGCTTGTATAAAACAAGCTAGTAGGTTTTCATGGAAGCCCAACCGTAGCTGGCTTTTATCATCATAAAATGAAGCCTGATGGTTGTATTTGAGAGTGATTTTTGTGATTTTCTCTTAACTACTTAACTTTTTTAAATTTACTTAATTAACAGCTTATAAACAAGCGTATTAAGAGCTTTTGAACACAAACAAGCACAATTAAGAAACTTAATACTTGAATTGTAAATTGGCTAACCTCAAATATGCATAAAAACTTGAAAGTGTACAAAGTTTCGCGAAAGTAAAAGCTAATAAATGACTTTAAGTACTGAAATAAGCTAAGATATATTGAAAATTAAGCTAAGATATTCTAAAATTAAAAACTAACTAAAAACTAACTCACGATAAAGTTTACAAAAGACTCTATTTATAGCGGGATCAAGCCTACGAGAACTCTTTAATCTACAAAGAGAAAACGAAGAATATTCATGACTCTACGATTAAAAACCGCGTTTTCAACGTTGGTGATCGAGTTCTTCTCTTCAATTATCGATTAAATATTTTCTCGGGCAAGCTCAAAACCCGTTGCACCAGACTGTTCACCGTTACTTAAGTTTTTCCTTATGGTACCGTCGAGTTATCTCAAACCAACGAACCAAACTTCAAGGTGAATGGTCATAGACTCAAACATTATTTTGGAGGGGACATACCACCTATGGTTGTCCCGGATCTCCAAACTTTCCCCATGGACCACTAAATTCGGGGTCGAGTCAGGATCGTAACTCGGTTAACAAAAACAAGTGCTTCTTGGGAGGCAACCCGTGTTTCTATCTTCTTTTTCTATTTTCTAATAAGTGTGACATGAGGAGGCTCGCCTCTTCCTTTCTCGTGTTTCGTGGCTTGTGTTTTATGTTCAGGATTGCCCTGGATTATGAAGACTCCCGTGCTTGTGGTTTTGTCCATCATTCACTCGAGCTTCACTCCTTTGCATGCTTATATATGGGAGTCCGATATCCTAGATCTTATTGACTAATGTTTATCTATTAGCATAATTAATAAACGGCTTTAGATTTACGTAGAGACCCCTTTGAACATTGAGGGCAATGTTTAGTTCTAGTATGGGGGTCTCTGTCGATTTTATCTTACTTACATTTGCTTTTTCCTCACGTAATCCCATTTTGCCACCAAAAATACCAAAAATATGTGATTTTATGCCAAAATTTAAAAAAACAAAAATAAAATAAATGTTTTGACACGAATTTTTGACTTTCTGATGGTGAGAATAAGAATAAATTTTGACTTGATCGAGCATGTTACGCTCTAGCTTGCCCCTTAAGCTATATAAATTAAAGCTTTTGCTAGTCTTTTATACAGGAAGCTTTAAAACGTGAATTCTAGCTTGAAAAAGCCAAGAGTTTGCAGGTTTCCGTAATAGACTTTGAATATGCAAAGCTTGATTTGATTAGACTAAGCATTCGCGGATCTTTTTATTAAAGATTTTAAATTTGCGAAGAACGAAAAATGATAGAGTTGAATATGAGTTGGATGCTAAACAAGGATTATAAGTGTAATTTGTGGCTTTTTCTCCCATAAGCTCCTAACCTGACTAATAACACGTGCTCTTTTCGGAAATTAAACTTAAATCAACAATATTTTGAATTCAAAATTTATTTAGTCTTAGTTCAAATTTATACTTAAATTTTCCAAAAAGAAATTTTCTTTATATATCGTGAAAAAAAAATGAATAATAATAATAATAATAAAACTATGGGCTGATAAAAGTTTACTGCATCTTGCCGGCTCACAACCGATGTTGCAGTCTTCTAAATAAGGCACATAGTAATTATCCGAGACTGATAAAAGTTTGTTGCATCTTGCCGACTCATAACCGATGTTGCAGCCTTCAAAAAGGTTGAGGATTTCCTTCGTTTAAAGGATGTATAACTATATTAATGTTAAGTATGTGATTTAATAAATATAGGGAAAATATCTTTTTCTTTAATTTAAATATGCTTTTGAACTAAGACTATTTCATTTTAACTTGTGATTTTTCTAAATGAATTGTTTATTTAACGGGAAGCCTAAGAGTTTTTGAAACTGAAGGTCTGTGAGTCTCGATACTAGTCTATGTGGGGTGTCAAAAGCCTGGTCACTTAGCCGCAAGGTTGGGATGTGCCGAGACGAAAGTCGCTACATGGGATGATCTCTCCTTCAAACTCATTACTTTTGGGTGGAACGTGAAGCATAGAAATTTTGCAAAAAGTTAATCCGTATGGTTTGGAAATTCGAAATGACACATCACCTAAGATATAAATAATTGGTCGGGAGTGAAAGGTTTATCAAATTGCAAGTTTAAGTTGTGTTAGCATCTTACCTTTTATTAACGGTGATTTCGTTTTTAAGCTTGGTTTGGGACAAGTGAAAAATCGGGGACGATGAATTTATCCTTTTTTGGGCATTTTAGGATTAAAGTACTTCTTGTTCTATGACCCTAAAGTTATGACAATAACGAAAGTCCATACATTCTAGTTAGTTGCTTAAAAAGAAAATTATAAAAAATGAGAAAAGGAAAAAAATACATTTTATGCTGTGGTAATAAGTGTAAAAATGGTTCCAAAACATGGTTTTTAAAAGCTAATGATTCTTTATTCCCTTGATAAACACTTGCTACTTTTTGAGGAAATAGTCGAGGGGGATTGTGTATTTTGGTTTTCTAAAGAGTTTATTTATGGGCATTGCGTGTGAACAAGACATAGTTACGCTATGGGGGTTTTTTGTTTATGGGTTTTAATTACACATACCGTATTTACCTATTAAAAACCAAGCCTAAATAAACCAATAACGTACATAAATGCCAAATATATATGTTTTGTGATTTATGATGTGCAGGTACTAGATATTCACTAAAGGATAAAAACAAAACAAAAACCGACAAAACTGAGCACGAAATTGGAAAGAGCGTAAAAAACCAAAGCCAAAAAAAATGTGATTTATTATTAAATGGGCCAAACAGCAGCCTATTTTAATAGTCAGGTTAACCCATTTACGCCTTTACTATAAAATCATTAGTATTTAAAAAGTCAAAGTCCAAAACAAATATTAGCCGGCCCAAAACCAATCCACCAGCCCATTAGCCTATAACATAGCACCCGTTAACCTTAGCACCTTTAGCCCTTTTCACCGTTAGTCCTAACGGACTAACACTGCTAGTCCTAAACCCTTTACACACCTAGTCCTAAACATAACAATATCCCCTAACCCGTTCATCCTTTTACCCTGCTCAACTTTATAAACCCGTTTACCCGCTAAACTTTACTATTCCCCTTTCCCCTCTAAAATGCCCTGCACCATGACAAACCCATCATTCTCACAACTCAACCCCACTCAAAACCCCACCCTAGAAGAGGACAACTCCACCTTGGCAATCCTATGAGGTTTTATTGGTCAAAATTAATCAAGGGTTGTGATTCAAGAACTTGGAGAACAAGTCAATTGAAGGGCCAGGATTAAGGGTTCATTCCTCCTCACAATGAATGCCAAGAAGCACACCTCTGTGCAAGCTCTTCTATATAAATAGATTAGGATTTTTAGTGTAAAAGGGGTACTAGTGTAGATGTTAGTTTTAGGAGTAGTGTAGTCTTGTTTTTACTTATTTTACTGCTTATTTTACCTTATTGTACTTTTAAATTTCAAGCCTTGTAATCTTTTAAGTTTTAATGAAATTTCAGTTTTAATGTTTAATGTTAACCTCTTTTACTTTTATGCATTTTATGATTAAACTGTTTCTAAATCATTTTTATAAGCTCTTAAAGCTTTTATAAGTCACTGATACTCAGTTAGCTTCTAATAGTGTCTAATGAGTTTTCCTGTATTCATAAATTCAAAGAAGAGTTCTGGTTTAGCTTTTGATGATAAGCCTAAATGGAAGAAAGGTCATTTAGGTTTTACTAGCTTGTTTTTAAACAAGCTAGAGCTTGTAGACAAAGCTCTAAAGAGCACTTATACCCTTGTCCTTGTTTTAGCAAAGGGAAAAGGTTAGTTTCATTTTCCATTTTTGCTTATTTTTATTCCACTACTTATTCTCTGCTTATCTTATGCTTATTTGTGCTTGTTTAAGTTATGTGTTTGTTTGTCTTATCCAGTTTATAGTTTAGTTTGCATTTAATCTTAAGTGTCATAAATCTGTCATTTTTATAGTCAAAATAGCTTATTAAGTTTAGCTTATTGATAGTGCTTATTTCCTCTTAATTTTTGCTTAATTGTCTTAGTTATGCTTAATATTCCATCTGTTTTTAGTAATTGAACCTTTTCATAATCTGTTTTTAGCTTAAAATGGTTTTTAAGAATTTAAAGGAGTGGTTGGGTCAAGGTTGTCAAATGGGTATAAACCTGTTTTTGGCATTCAAATCAGTTTTAAATAGCTCTTATTAAGTCTATTATTTAGTTTTTATAAGCCTGAAAGTAGTTTTGATAAGTTTTAAGGCCAGTTTATCAAAAGCTCAAGTCTGCTCATTTGTTTTCCTAAATCTGCTTAGTTGTTTAAGTTTCTTTAATTTGTTCTTGAAATGTTGTTTTTGTGTTAACAATGAGCTGCAAATGCATCATAGTCAATCTGTTGTATGTTTAAGTCTTTGGCTAAACATTTCCCATGCATTTCAACAAGTATCAGCAAAGTAAAGTTGTTAGCCTGTCCTTAAAAGGCCAAATAGTGTAGATTAGTGAGTCTAGAATATAGCTAACTTTGATTTATTTTCCTTTCATTTAGCTTATTGAGGAATGATTTCAATCTCTTTTTTTGTTTATAGCTTACATTTAGTACTTTTATCCTTATATCTTAGCTTAAAATCCTATCAAAATCCATTTTTAGTCCATTGTCTTAAGTTCTTTAGTATGATTTCTAGCTTATATGTTTTGCTTACTCTTGGTTCTTAGTGCTTATTAGATCTAAGGTAAATTATGTTTTTAATTTAAGTATTCTTCTTGTTGCTTATTAAGTCAAGAAAATGCTTAACAGTCTTCCCTATAAGCTTATCAATCCTAACCATTGGCTAGCAGTCTTAACTAGTCTTTAAAACTGTTGCTTTTTAAGGTCCTTTTCTAGTTTATTTGTCAAGCTTATAACCTGAATTTTAGCTTAATTGTGTTCCTTAGGTATTAGTTTTGATCTGTTTTAAGTCCTTAGGTTTTTCTCTTAGCTTATTTAGCTTTAAAATTAGCTTAAAATCTGTCTTATAGTCATTTAAGCTCTATTTTATAGTCTGCTGTCTTAGGGAATTTGGTAGCTTTTTAGCTTAATCTGTTAGCTTATTTTTGGTTCTGTATGCTTATTAGGTCTAGGTAATGATTTGTTTTAAGCTTATTTGTTTTCATATGTGCTCTTTATGTCTAAAAAGCCAAACAGTTTTGCTTAATAGTCATTAGCTAGTTTTCTAAAACTGTCATCCTTTTTTTGCTTATTCCTAGCTTATTTTTGAGTTTTAGCAAAAGCTCCTTTTTTAAAGTTTGTTATTATTGCTTATATTTTAACTTTTTAAAAAGAAAACCAAAAAAAAGTTTTATAAAAAAGAGAGGTCACAGGGGTCGAACCTGTGACCCCCCTTTAATAGCATAGCATTTAACACCACCACACACAACCAACTGCCCTGGGGTCTTTTTCGTTTATAGCTTGCCACATTTAATACTTGACCCTTTTTTGCCATTTAAGCCTAGCAGCTTATTTTAGCTTATTTCCTGCTTATTTCACTAAGTTGTGTTGCTCATTTCATTTTTCCTAGGTTCAGCATAGTTCAAAGTACTTTTCATAAAAAATTTAGAATTTTCCAAATTAATTTAGTATTTTTAATTAATTTTTTAGATTAAATCAGTTTTTAATTCATAATAAATAATATAAAAGTCAAAAAAATATAATTCTTTTTTTTAAAATTTTCTTTTATCATTTAGGACCTTTAAAAATTAAATTTGCTTTTGTAGGGTTAAAATTTTAGAATTTAGGTTTTTAAAGCTCGGGTTTTGATCCCGTTATTGTTTTTCGTGTTTTTACTTTAGTTGCTTTCGTTTTAGGCTTGCTTTTACTTGTTTTTGCATCTTATTTGTAGAAATAGAATCCCAAATCAAAAATTTGAATCATTCAAACACGCGATCACGAACTTAAACTCGATTCTCAATTCACACCTCGTCGGGAAACGACCCGGGAAGGTTTTTTTTGGGATTTTACTTTGGTCAAAAGTAAATCTTTTCTTAAAAGCCTCACGGAATACTTACTACTCTCTCTTCTTAATTGATATTTTGGTTATATATTATATATATGTATTAAGCAATTATTACTATATATAAAAGTATAATTTTTAAAAATCATTAACCTTAAGAAGTGTCGTCATAGGAGGGAGTACATTTGTGAAAGGGGGCATCTATAATTATGGTGGCCAACATAATTATACATGCGCCACAACACAAGTAGACTTGCAAGTATGATTACATGGATTAATGTTGGCACGTTATATGTTGGTTATTCTTGTACGTATATGGTAATGTATAGAGTATGATAAGATTATGGGATTGGAAATCCTGATTATATCGTCTAATGTATATAAATTTTATCTTTTATAGAAATGGCTCCATCCCGACGAAGCGGCCCTAGCAATGACGAGAACCCCGACATCGCTGCTATCATCACGCAACAATTGCAAAACATTCTTCCTTAGATCGTCACCCAAGTAACAAATAATGTGAACAATGCAAATGCTAATGGTGGAAATGGTGGGAATGGCAATGGTGGAAACAATGGATGTTCTTACAAGGCATTCTTGGCTTGTAATCCCCGAGACTATGATGGGAAAGGTGGTGCAGTAGCACTTACTAGGTGGATTGAGAAAATGGAATCAGTGATAGAAAATAGTAGATGTGCGGAGAATCAAAAGGTGAAGTATGTTGCTAGTTCGTTCATAAATATCGCTTGACTTGGTGGAGCACCAGTTCAGGCCAAGGGTCGTAAGGCTGCTATAGGTTTGTCATGGGTTATTTCATTGGCGTTGCTTGTGGAAGAGTTTTGACCCAAAGTAACGAAATGGAGAGTTCGGAGAGTGAATCTGGAATCATACTATGGTTGGGTTAATCATGTGGGTATATGATCGATTCCATGAATTGGCCAAAACTTAGTTCACACACTTGGTGACTCCAAAGTCGAAGGCATTAGAAGGTATATAAATCTGATTGGCGCCTTCAAATTCGCTAGAATGCTGTCCGAGAAATCAACCAACCTACGATTATAGAGTGATATTCTTATGGCTTGAATACTTGTGATGGGAACGGCAGTGTCCGTTGTGGTACGTTGACAAGGAGTAGTGAGAAGAGAAAGGAAGTGGAAGAAACAAGTAAACAAGGAGGTTCATGGAAAGATAATAAGAAGGCAAAAGTAGGAAAAGGATTTGTGGCGACAGCCCCTCCTAGAAATGTGAATGTGGGGGCATATCCTAAGTATGCTAAGTGTTTTACTTATCATCCAGAAAGTGGACCTTGTAGGTTGTGTTTCAACTGTTAGAAACCAGGTTACTTTTCCATAGATTGTCGGGCGCCAGTTAAGCAGGTGATGCCAGTTAGTGCTGTTAGGATAGGAAATAATCAAAGGGATTGTTATAAATGTGGGAGCTTCAAACATCTTCGCAATACTTGTCCTAAGTTGAACCGAGCACTTAGTCAAGCAGGAAACCATCTAGCTTTTGAGGGCAATCAAAACACCCGGAATAATGGGAATCAAGCTAGAGGAAGGGCTTTCAGTGTGAATGCAGTCGATGCTCTTTAGGATCCTAACGTTGTGATTGGTACTTTTTCCTTAAACGATCACTTTGCTACTGTACTATTTGATTCTAGAGCTGATTTTAGTTTTATTTCCACTAAATTTGCACCCTTATTAGATGTGAAACCAAGTATTGTAAGCCATGTATATGTAATAGAAGTAGCTAATGGTAAGAAAGAAGAAGTTGATAGGATTATCCATGACTGCAAACAAGAACTAGGAAATTCCTTGTTCACTATAGATTTGATACCGTTAGGTCATGGAAGTTTTGATGTGATTGTGGGTATGGATTGGTTATCTAAGTATAAGGCCGAGATAGTGTGTCATGAGAAGGTGGTTAGGATACAGTTGAAAGGTGGTGAGATACTTCGTGTTGAAGGGGAACGTACTTTAGGATACACGAAAACACTAATGAGCACGAAGGCAGAGGAACCGGAGTTGGGTGATATTCCCATTATATGAGGTAGATTGAGCATTTGAATGGATTGAGGTGCCGTTACCACCGTTTTGACTGCAGGTTACGAGTTATGATAAACGAGAAAATTGATTTGAAAATCAATCGACGTGATCACTTCGTTAAAGAGTTTTATGTAACACATCGAGAGTGTCATGTTTTTTTATCAAAATCATCAACCTCATTCATATAACTGGAACAAATCGGATATCCAGTTGTCACAGTTTGCTTCAAATAGAATCTCGCAAGTCACCTACCAAGAGCTTGTGTTGATGCTGGCTCAAGCAGGATTTCCATCTTCATTGTGAATACATTAGTATCACTCGAATGTTCTGGCAAATGTCACAATGATATTGCGTAGACCGTGATAACAAGCTTGTGAACTTGATGATGTTCAAAAGGGTTTGAAAGAATGTGTCCCCTAATAAGATTTTATTGATCTATTGGCTCTAGACTCGATTAGTAGCTATTGGTTTTTAGTACTCGGAGCTTGAGCAGATTGCCACCTATTCAATATCAACGATCTCAGGATGAGATGTCAATAGATTAATGTGTGTATCAACCGTGAGACAAATACGACAAGTTTCATTTAAGAGAAACTCGAATGGCTGGGAAAGGGTTGTGCATTGCTTCACTGGGTCCATATGTCGTTTTCAATGTCACAATCAACATTGTGATCTGACAGCATATGGTATGACTCGATTTTCTGCCTTAATTGTGTAGAGGGCTTCTTTCTTACACCCTTTATCCATGACATTTCTTTTCATTCTTCAACGCCTTGAATGCTACCAAGGACGTCATGTACTAACACCTTGTTGTGATTTATTTATTCCAGTGTTAACTCAATCTTAGTCGCTTATTCCCATAAACATTCATCTCCATCATACCTAAGGACATGTGCTATTTCTCACTTTGGAATTAATCCTTGGGTAGAATCCACCGTTCTGGTTTGAATCATAGGAATTGGATTCCTAACTAACCACCTATGACTTCAGAATCGTCCCGTGAAATTTAAGATGTTGTTTTGGGTATAAGATCGAACCATAAAAACCTCTTCTTACTGTTCAGGGGCACATGTAGTCGAGATGAAAATCAATATTTTAATTACATTTTCTCCCTTATTTAAAAAATAATAATCACTTAATTTTTTTGAAATACCTTTGATTAAATATGTCTCAAAATTTTTGTGAAAGAAAAAATTACAGCATGAATGGGTTGGAACATTTGATAATGTTTTGAATACATAATAACTGTCGGTGTTTGATAGTATCCAAGAACAATTAAAACTTTTTTTTTCGAAAAAACTACCCTCTCAAGAATAGGACCCAATTGAGAATTGTTGTCGTTTTTTTCGAAGACACTGTGAGGGATGAGTGGTTTGAAACACATATTTTGAAAGATTTAAGAATTGTCATCGAGAAATTCTTGAAAAATTGTGTCAACTTTTTTGAAAAATCAGAATGATAGAGACTTCTTCTTCAACGGTAAGGGTAAAGCGCACTGAAATGACACAATCTTTTTCTTGAGGTAAAAAACCTAAAAATGTCTGTAAGAACAGCTCAAGACCGAGAAACCGCTAATTTACCCTCGTGTGAGGATAAGAAATAAACCTTCCTATATTGAAGTCCGGGTTATTATTGATATTGCTCATAAGCCATTTAGAAAATTAGAAATGACATGTTTTTAAACTATTTGCAACTCTCGTTTCCGAACTTTCATTTGTTTTTTTTTTACACACCCGTGTCAATGTTAAACACAATTCTAAAGAACACGTAAATGTTATCGATTCCAAGAGACATGTCGAGAAGATTCTTTTTGGAATTTTTTGATTTTTTGATTTTTGTATTTTCTTTTTGAAGTTTTATATTTTTGTATTTTGTTTTTCTCAAAAATATTTACAGGCTGATGTTTGATGATATATCAAGCAGTCTCATTTGTCAAGAACTCCAGTTCTGCAGGAGTCAAACATCTTCATACCAATCCTTCTGACAAGATACTTAAAACCGATTCCTACAAGGAAGGGCTTTCGTAAAACACATAGTTAGCTATTGTATTCAGTATCTGACAAAATATAATCAAATTATAACCATTTCAACCTTTTCTCTTTAAGAAGTGATACCGATATGGATGATGCTTTAACCTGAGTGTTGTACGGGGTTTGCATGAGATTGCTATGGCTGACTGAGAGTCCGCAATACAACGGTATTTTGTTGTAATGAATCCATAATCTTGAAGTTGTGTCCTCGTCCACATTACTTGACACAACTCAGATAACCCATTGTACTCAGCCTCTGCTGAAGAGATGTGCAGTGCAGTTTTGTTTTCTTTGACATCCAACTTACTAGCTTATATCACTAAAGAATTGTATCCCTCCAGAGTGCATTTCCCGAGTATCAAAGCCATCCGCCGGCATGGATCAGGACGACTGAAAAATGTTAGTTCAAAGCCAGGAATCCTTGGATACCAGAGTCCCAATGTTAATGGTACCCTTTTAGGTATTTAAAGATTCTTTAACCGTCTTTGAGGTGCGTTTGTTTGTCGTGCTTGATAACGTGCACTATAGCATACTGGCTTGCGATAAGTCTGGTCTAACTAGATGTCGAAGTACAATGACGACCCATTTTTACCGTACGATAATCAGATTGGTCTACTGGTTCTCCACTCAAATCTACATCTAGTTTTTTGGGGTTGTAGCCAATGGTGTACCAATTGAGTGACAGTATGTCCATATTATCCTTTTCAGACTTAAACCGCGTACTTGGCCTGATTGATAAAAATACCTTTAAGTACTGGTGGATCTGTAGTCCTAAAAAGAACTTCATCCCCCCCATTAAGACAATTCAAATCACGTGCATTAAACATTTCAAATCTTTTTTGAAATATTTAGGGTTGTAGACACCAAAAATTATGTCTTCAAACGTAAATCTGCACTAGTAGAAAAATATCATCCCCGTATTTTATCTTGAATAAAGTTGGGTTCAATTGTACCTTTATTAAAGCCTTTGGACATCAAAAGGTTGATATTCATACGTAACCAGGCTCTTGGCTTGCTTTAATTCCATACAAAGCTATCCGAGAAGGTAGACGTTTTTCTGGATGGTTTGGATCAACAAACCTCTGGCTGAGTAACTTAAACCTCCTCCTTCCATGAACCATTAAGAAATGCCGTTTTTATTAAACGTCCATCAATATGATTGGAAAGGACTTGTATGGCTGCGTGGGAAACCGAAAATCCGAATAACTGGCGATCCAAGCGAGCAACTGGTGCAAATGATTCTATCAAAATCAACACCATCTTCCTGAGCATAACCATTAGCTACAAGTCGGCGCTTTGTTGCGAAATACAGTCTGATCTTCATCTCTTGTTCTCCCTAACCACATTAGCTTAATAGCCATCTTGCCAAATGGTTTGGAAACGACGAGTTCTCAGACTTTGAGTCTGTCAAACTGATGAAGTTCATCCGCAATTGCCTACGATCCATGGCAGAATAGCCGATTGCCTCCTTAATGTTTTTTTCGGTCAAACCACTACCACCGGAGCGCAACATACCCATATTCAGGATCTGTGGCAAGCTGTCGTCTTGTTTGACTGGCATGGTTTGGGATTTCCACGAACTACAAATATAAAAAAAAGATAATAGTTCTAAGGATGACCTCTGTCCATCGGTAATCAATACTTTGGTGGTATTGAAAGAATGCACACGGTATTATCAATGTTTGCATGAGGAAGACTCACCAATTTCTTGTACCCGTACAAAAAGGAATGATAATTCAACAGTCTGAAATGAGCATTTCGGTGCCTGATCATTGTTGTTTTCCTCAGCTTGAGCGTGTGTTGGATTGAAATATACTTCAAAGTAAAGGAAACTGAAGAGAAATTCAAACCCTTGTTGTGATGAATCTGCCTTTCTGCTGAAGGAAACAACATTTTGTATTGGGGCACGGTCATAGTTGTCAAGTCCCTGACGCCTTTTGTCCTTGAGGAACGATGCCAGAAGAGACATTTGCAACAGACATCTCTTGTCTTGTGGTGCGAGGTCTGAACTGTTGTTATCAGACTTCATTTCTTGACATCATCCAAACTTGATATGAAGGGACTCAACTATTAAGTGTGTTTCTCTTGTTTGAACAACACGATATCCCATCGTCTGAGTAGAATAACCCACCAAGACACATGGATCCCCTTTTCTTCATCTTAGTCCTGATTTTCCCATCACTGAGTTATGTAACAACAAATGCAACCAAAGGTGTGAAGATGATTTATTGAAGGTTTCCCTGTCATTTATGATTGATATCGTCTTCCCCATGATGATATGATGATATGATCTGTTCTGAGATAGCATGCGGTTTGCTACTGCTTCAGCCCAAAATGATAATGAGGAAGCTTAGAGCTGAAAGCATCGTTCGAGCAGCCTCACCAAGAGTACGGTTCCGTCTTTCGACAACGCCGTTCTGTTCAGGTGTTCGAGGAGTGGAAGTTTGATGTTCAATGCCTTCTTCTTTGAAATAAGCATGGAGTGTCTTGTTCAAGAATTCTCTGTTGTCATGTTGTGTATTGTCTCAGCTTCTTCATGTGCAGCTACTGGTAGAATGTTCTCTGCTGCTTCAACTGCGGCAATGAGTACGTTCGTAGGCGTATATGGACCTTCAAAGATGGACTTCCTTAGATATTCACCATTCGATTTAGTGTCGAGGTATCGTAGAAAACGCGAACGCCACTGAGAATATCTTCCTGGTCCAAGCACGGTGGACAACGAATCTTTTGAACCACTGCATGATATTGTTGTGCATTAGGCTATCTGTTGAGGATGTGTGACTTGAGTAACATGATGAATGGAATAGTTATGATATGAATGCCTGAATGGATTTTGTTGGATCTTAAGTGGATAATGTTGATTGCAGTTGTGGTTCTTGAAGCAGGACACATTCACGGGATTATACGACGTCTATGATTAAACCGATAAAGAATTAACGGATTTTACAAAATCAATAAAAAACGTGAATGAGTTGATCGGAAACATGGCGCAAAGGATTTTTAATTGACCCTAAAAACAGCTAATATTTTCTGGCTAGGGTTAAGTCTGTTTGTTTAAATAGGCTCACCAAACTGAAACGGCGCCTAAAAATACAGATGGACCGTGAGCTAGAACAAAAACAAGTCTAACACAAATTCCAAAAAACTAAAAAATGTCAATAAATTATAGTAAACGAGTGTTTTTGGCCATCAGAAAAAATCTTTACCAGAGCTAAAGTGTGGTTATTAAGCGTGATCCTCTCAATTTTTCTCGTTACGATTGAGAGGTCACCGGGCCAGAAACGGACTTAAACAATCAAAGTTATGGCTGTTTTACTGAAACCCTTTTCTTCACAAAAAAAAATTCTTAGTAAACCGCTGCCAATTAGTAACGTCAGCTGTTGATAACAAGGGGTGTCTGTTGTGGCTCGCTCGTTTAGCAACATCGCTGTTTAGCAACGTCGCTGTTAGCAACTCGCCGTTTAGCAACTCGTTGTTTAGCAACTCGCTGTTTAGCAACTCGCTGTTTAGCAACTCGCTGTTTTAGCAACTCACTTTATAAGCACTCGCTTTTACAACCGCTGTTTTAGCAGCAACTCGCTGTTTTAGCAACTCGCTGTTTTAGCAACTCGCTGTTTTAGCAACTCGCTGTTGTGGTCAACAAACCGCCGTTGACTATTTCCTTAAATCGTGGATCTTGTCTCTTTCCTGTCAAACCGCCACGAAGAATTTCAAGTACGAATTTTTTCAAAATCACTCAAATAAGCGTTTAAGCCACGAACCAAAGCTAGGATTTGCAATATTAAGCGTCTCTAAGAAGATTTAACACACAATAACATGTATATCTTTGTGGATCGTCCAAAAAGTAGCAACTCTCCACGAAGAACACTTAAAGAAATTCGAACCTTTTTGCTAGATTTCACTTGTAGGAGTAACAATGTATCATCCTTAGCTTATATCACACGAAAAACACCACGATTAACCAGCCAATCAAGCCCAAAAATGAATTTTGAGCCGTGGGGTATTTAGGACCAAAATGAGCCACGAAATTTGCTAATTAACCACAAGAATCAAACACAAATCCACCCTTGAAGCTCTGATGCCAATTGTAGGATCCCGTAATCACTTCATAACATATAACATACACGAATCGAACTAGAAAAGAGAAAGAGAGTGAGTTGAACTTTTAGAGAGAGAAAGAGGAGAGAGAATTGAGAGAGAAAAGAGAAATGAATTATTTTAGAAATGAACAACTAACTCTTTTCTAAATAGAAAAGAGTTTATATACCCCGTCGCGTTAAATGACGCGCGGGATATTTAGCTAGGACCCGGGCTCGGGTATTGCTTGGGATTAAACCCGAAACATATACAATATTAGATTATCTATCGAGCCCGATTCCCGATATTATCCTATTACAACATTAACTAATTAAAGACCGAAGCTCCATCGTAGAGTGACCGAACTTCCTTGTTCGACTCAATAAATTGAGGCTAACACAGCCCCTCCTAGAAATGTGAATGTGGGCGCATATCCTAAGTTTGCTAACTGTTTTACTTATCATCCAGAAAGTAGACCTTGTAGGTTGTGTTTCAACTGTCAGAAACCAGGTCACTTTGACAGAGATTGTCGGACACTAGTTAAGCATGTGGCGCCAGTTAGTGCTGTTAGGATAGGAGATAATCAAAGGGTTTGTTATAAATGTGGGAGCTCTAAACATTGATTAATATTTAAGCTAGACCTTTTATATATATAATATATAATAAAATATATATAATAAGTATAATCTAAAAATAATCAATGAAACCGAGAAGTAGTATAGAATATTCCCGGGTCGTTTATCCCCAACGAGACTGTGCTTGAAAATCGGTACAGTCGGAAAATTGGAGTTTGAATGAGATTAATGATTTGGAAGTTTAGAAGGCTAAGTTAAACAATAATAAGCAAAAACGATCGAGAAAATCCTAAAAATTACGAAATTAAACTGAAAAACGAGAGCAGGAATCCCGAACAAATGGTCAAAAACCTAAAATCTTAAAAATTAACCCTACAAAGAAATTTTTACTTCTAATCTACTCTAGGGAACTAATAATGAAGAATGAAAAAGACTAGACCGAAAACGGAGTTAAAACGAGCTCTAAAATGAAAAAACAAAAATGGGAGTAAATCTCGTTCTTTAAAAAGTGAGATTTTGCAAAAACGACCCTACGAACGATTTTCTATTTTTCCTAAATAAAGTATGACTAAATAAAATTTTCTAAAAAAGAAAAATATTTTTTTGAATTTTTATTTATTTTTTATGAATTAAAAACAGTTTAAAAGAAAATAAATTATAAAAATTAGTAAATGAACAGTAAAAATTACGAAAAAATACAGAAAAATAGATTAAGCTATGACTATCCTAGGAAAAATACTAACTTGATCCCACAGCTTATAAATAAGCCAGGAATAAGCCCACAAGGGCTGAAAGGCTTATGTGGAAAAATGTGGTTATATTACTAACCACTTGGGCTTCTAACGAAGAAGTCCCAAGGGCACAGCGGTAAGGGTGTTGGTATAAAAGAGGGTTGATGAGGGTTGAGACCCGGGTTCGAGTCTTGCTCACCCGGGTTTCCTCTTATCCCCTTTTTTTTAGAAAAACTTTTTATACAAACTAAATAAGCACATTGCACTAATCATTTTTCATAACTACAACTTTTTGTGAAAAGCTAAGAATAAGCTGGAAAAGGGCTCTAAAGATGGCAGTTTGCTTAAATTGAGCTTAAAGGCACATGTGGCTTTTTCTTTTTGACTTTTAGCACACAATAAGCAAAGGGAATGATCAATAAGCAAGGACAGTCATAAAAGGAAACTAAATAAGTAAATGAGAACAAAAAGCAATAGTTAAAAAGCACAAAATAAGCTAGGAAAGGGGCTGCCAAAGGGACAGAAAAGCTAATTTACTCTAAGGCTTAATGACTTTAAA
>BQNB010095870.1:0-25759 GCA_026074375.1 Tanacetum coccineum
GACACATTTAGAGATCGTTCTCTTGTATCTTGTGCTATTGTATTATGAAGTAACGCCCCCTGACATATTTCCGCTGCGACAAATTTTTGAGGGTGTTACAACTACAAATTACAATTTTAAGCAATTAGGTAACAATTATTGCAATAATTATATAAAAGTAGTTAATTTACTTGGGATAAATGATGGTATAAATGTAATGTTATTTGATGTCATCAGTCGGCCAATCTTACACTCATTTTAGTAGGTTTGAGAGTTTTGAGAGATAACTTTGCGTATAAGGAATACGGCATGAGATTTATGCTAGTATCAAAGTCGGATAGAGCATTACATGAGAAAGCTTTTTTGAAGTTACATGAAATGAGAACATTTCCAAGGTCTCTATGTTTTGGTGGAACTTTGCTTTGAAGTATGGCAGAACTTTCATCGCTTAGGAAAGCGACTGAAATTTGTTTGATTTTATGTTTGTTACTTACGAGTTCTTTGAGAAATTTGCCACAGTTGGGCATTCTGGCTAAAACATCAACAAGAGGTATGTTGATTCGAACGGCTTGAATCATGTCGATGAATTTTCCATATTGGGCTTCCATTTTCTCTTTTCTGTGGCGTTGAGGATATAGGATTTTTGGTTTATATGGTTTAGGTATCAGAGTATCTTTGACAGGTTTTAGTTCTTTAGGTTTAGGTTGAGGTGTAGATTCATCATCTTCCTCATCGCTATCAAAGTTGATAGGATTTTCAGAATCATGTTGTTGGTCATTTGGGTTAATTGGTGGGTCTTAGGTTTTACCACTTCGTGTTAATACGACATTTACATGTTTGTTTCGAGCTTGTGGTGTTTGGTAAGGTTTAGATGAGCTACCTTTTGGGTTAGGTTGAGTGTTTCTGGGAAGAGATCTAGAAGGTCGACCAGATTGCTTGTCAGCAAATCTGTCGAATTTAGCTTCGAGATTTTAGATCGAGGCTTGATGATTTTTGGTTGTTGTTTCGAATTTGTTTTTGAGATTCATAAAAGTATATTTGACAAAAGAATTGGTTGAGTGTTGAGCTTTTATGAAATCTCTTAGTTGTTTTGAAGGTCGAGTTTATTATCAGAGTTAGATTGATAGTTGTCTCAGTTGTAATCGTTTCTTTTTCTTGAACGCCAATTATCGCGGTTTGAATCATGGTCGCGGTAATCATTATAAAATTGATTACGAAAGGTTTGCATGAATTTTGCTTTTTCTTCACGGGACATGGGTACGTCATCATCGTCAGGGTTTAGTTGTTTTGAATGAGATTGAAATTTCTTATACTGAGCATCCATTTTCATGGTCATGGCATCCATTCGGGCCATAATTTTGTTAGTGTCAGAATTACTGCTACCTTCATCGGTGAAGCAACGGTTTTCTTAAGAGATGGTTTTGTTTTTTGGTTTTTAACCCAGTCGAGCTTGAGTAAGACTTTGTCTTTGAGAAGTTGATAAGCTTGATTTGAAGTTTTATAGAGGAAAATGCCACCAAATATGACGTATCTGTGCCAGCACTTCACTAAAGACCACGAAGGAAACAAGATCAATACGCCATATCTAGAGAATCCTATACGCCGTATTCAATCTATGGAAATAAAATATTCTGGAAGATATCGAACGTGGTCCCTACTCCAAGAAACCCTTAATACGTCGTATCGAAGACTTTCGATATGCCGTATCGACCTTTTTCCATACCTTATAAATAGAAAACTCAAAAACGAGTTTTAAGTGTGCTAAATCATATTTTCAATACCTAAACCATAAAAGTTGATTTTTAGAGGAGAAGAAGAGCAGAAGAGGTCTTGCAACGTAATCAACTCCATATGAAACAACTTGTAATCTCCTATACTCTTGTACTCATTTAGTTTTTGGTATCATTCGTTAACTCGGTTAGTTTACCTTGGCTAAATTATTACTCTTGTATTGATTATGACGTTTGAAGGCTAGTACCTTTGGGTATTAGCCATTATTATGTGGATCTTAATGTTTGGTTTGTTTATCTCGATTGCTTAATTTATCGTTGATTCTTGTTTATGTTTATCAGTTTATACTTGTTTTACCGTGCTTTTGTATAGCGACACCTATCATTCAACTTGGATCTAGTGTATGGGGACCAGGAATCTAGATTGCGGGAAGCTCTCCATATAGTGATTTATACATCTAGACCAATAGGATCACGAATAATAACCTATCTTTGCCATTAGATTGTGAGCTTAGTTGGAGTGGCAGGTGACCTTAGGGATCAACGAGTATGTTCTCAATTAATTGGTAAAGACTTGGTTAGTGGACTACTAGTGTATGAATTGCCATTAAGCAGTAGGTGGTTAAGTCTCTATGACCTAGGTTTAACAAGATCACCATTGCTTTAATCCCTAATATAGATTATAATCAACAAATAAGGATACTTTATGCGGATACGTTTAATTGTGACAGAATTCTTCGTATCTAGGTCTTAGGAAAAAGTACCGCCTAAGTCTTAAAATGATATGCCGCCTCGAGATAAGTAATCATTGCACTAAATAAACAAATCAACGTTCTGATTGGACTAATAATGGTTAATACAGTTTTCTTATATTTGGCTAGACCGCTCTTTTATCTTTAATTTGCTTGCGTGTGTTTAGTGTCTTAAGTTGATTTTAGTCACCACAAAACCGTCGCCTATCTTCAAGATGAATAACCCCTTATCCGTTTGATTTAGGATTTAGATTGGTTTAACATAGAATAGAATTATCTTAGTTCGAGCATAACAATTATTAATAACTTGGAAGATTGTTTTCTCGCTTTAGTGATACGACACACTCCTTACTTGAAACTCCCCATCCTGATCGGGTACATTGCCCGTTAAAGTGTTGTTTTTGGTAAAGTCGGCAAAATATAAATTTAAAACTTGAAATCATAAAATTATACACCTCACTACAACACAATCAAGCAATATGGAAATATTATCCAGATTTATTATGATCGTGAAGTGGTGAAATTTTACACCTTTATTAGTTTTCTGGATATGTTTTAAAAAATCGAAAAAACAGAAAAATACAAAAAAATGTAAGAGAGACAAAAAAAAAGAGGATTGCAAGATAATTAGTTCGTATAAACTTAACCGATTATATTTTTTTTGAGATGATCGATATTAGTTGGTATGTGCGATAAACCAACGATGTAAAGTTTTGTTGTATATTATTTTTAATTGGTCTCAAAATTAACCATTATGGATGATTGGGAGTTGGTTGTTATAGGAATGCCAACTAGGTTGTTTTTATAGATAGTCAAGGATGATGATTAAGACATTTTTGAGTCTAATTTGTATCTACCAAACAAAGCGTGAGTTTCTGTTTTAAAGAGTGAGTTAGTTAGTGATTTGTGTCCTTTTCAAGGTTGTGGTCGGGAAAGTAGCTAGCAACATTTTTGTTTATTGGTTGGACTTAATCTATCTGTTTTTGTAATTTATTTTACACCCATTATAAATATTTTCCTTGTTGGTGTATTACTGTTGGTAAAGATTACTTGATCCTATTCTTTAGCTTATTCGAGTTATGAAGTGAGCAATCACAAGTGTCGCGGTCATGGATTTGGGTGTACATTTGTGGTTTTGTCGCCCTTTCTGGAATATTGGTATCGATAGATATTAAAAAGAATGATCAACCCTTAAGCCTTTTCATATTCACCTAATTTACCTTTCTAGAGTGGTTAGTCTCTAGCTTTAGTGGTGGAGATGTGTATCCTTGCCAAGCTTATGATAGAATACTCGTCACGGCCGAGCAATTGAGCGAACTACTAAATGTTACCACATAGATTAGTTGAGTGATTTGAGTGATTTTCTATTTCGTGAGGTGTTTGGTTGTGCGCTAGTAATTGAATAAAAACGCTTAAAGGAAAAATCCTAGACTTTTGTTTGGATTATTTTTATTAGTAATTCTAAGTCTACAAGATAGTAGGATTCAAGTGGAAGATATTTGATAACATCAATATAACATCCACATTATTGGCATCATTATCCCATTATATTGCTCGTTTTGTATTATTTTGTATAAGATTTGATACTTAATCGCTTATTTGTGTAAATCTCAGTTATTATCGAGCATTTGGCGAAAGATAGTGAAAAGAGCGTGTTTTGGACATAAATGAAGAAGTTCGAGAAAGTCTACTAAATCTGAAGAATACGATGTATCATTCTAGACGGATACACTATTTCCCAAGACTTAGACAAGATCAAGACCATTGACTGACTTTAAAGAATACGCCGTATCCACAGCAATAGATACGTCGTATAAGATACTTTGGTCAATATTATGAAGAAGCACGATTTCCACCCAATATGCCGTAACCAGAAGCTCCTATACGCCGTATTCAGTGGCAGTTTATGAATATTCCAAAATAAAATAATCGTGAAGCCCACTCCAAGTTACCCTAATACGCCATATCGGATCCCTCCAATACGGCGTATCGAGCTGTTTTCAGAGCCTATAAATACAAAACCTAAAACTCGTATTTCAGGATGCATAAGAAGTATTTAACCACCAAGTATCGTCTACAGACGATTTAGAAGCCAAGAAGGTCGTACAAGTGCCTCAATTCAATAGGAAAACACTTGTAACCTTTATACTTCACTATAAGCATTCGGTTACGTAACACCCCCAAAATATGTGGCAGTGGAAAGGTAACTGGGGGCGCTACTTCATAATGCACAAGCATAAGATATAAGAGAACGACCTCTATATGAGTCGTTTAAAAGATTTCCTCGTTGGTACATTTGAAATAAATAAGTTTTTAACAAGTGGTCCCATGAGTTTGCATCAAAAATAAAAACATAGTTTGATCAACGTGAGAAATGATTTACTTGCACCGCAGAACTATACATAAAAAATATTCTTGATGAATGTTGACTCCATGCACTTGAAATGCGCCATAGAAAGGTAATCACTTGGGAAATACAAGCTTAAAAATGTCAACATAAAGTTTGTGAGTTTATAGGTTTATGTAAGTAAGTAATATGTTGGATGCTAGATGTAGTAAGGCATGGACTAATGGTAACACGTACAATATTCACAAAATTAATTACGATTGCACTAAGCTTATGACACCGAAGCTACTACAAAGTACGTATGCAATTTAATGCAATTAACTAATTAAAGACCGAAGCTCCATCGTAGAGTGACCGAGCTTCCTTGTTCGACCCAATAAATTGAGGCTAACAATTCTTTTTTATTCTTCTTTTCCATTGGTGTCGAATCCTCTCCTTTTTTTCCTAAGACGAATGAGTATTATTATATATATCATTAGCCGCATAAAACGATGTCGTTTCCATTGTTTTTTCAAGTGGGCCAAAAACTTAAACACGGCCCAAATAGAAAAAAAAATGCTGGCCCAAAGTTTAATTTTTTTTATATAAAACGTACCTTCAATTTTTAATTATTTACGATTTTTTATACAATAAACTTTATTTACCAAATACTTAACACATATCTACCGATTCATTAATATCAAAAAATACCCACGGAAGGTCCTCGAATTGCGAACAAAACGAGCCCAATATTACAACGCTTCTGACATACATACGATTTTATAAAAAATGTTGAAGTTTAATATAAATAGGAAAAAAAATTACAAAACGTACCATCAACTTATAACTATTTACGACTTCTTTATTCGATGAACTTTATTTATCAAATACATAACACATATATACCGATTCATTCAGATAAAAAAATACCCGCGGAAAAATCTTCGAATTGCTAACAAAACGAGCTCAATAATGCGTGGACACATTTTCACTCAATATTCATTCGAAACAGATTCGCGGAAAATGATGCACCGCGACAATGCGCGGGCTATGTAATCAAATCGCACAACAATAAGCCTCGCGCAACGCGGGGAATGTCCAGCTCTTATGCAGACAAAAACCGTCTTACGCTACGCCAAAAAAATTTATTATATATATCATTAGCCGCATAAAACGATGCCGTTTCCATCGTTTTTTCAAGTGGGCCAAAAACTTTAAAACGGCCCAAATAGAAAAAAAAAGTGTCGGCCCAAAGTTTAATTTTTTTTACAAAACGTACCCTCAACTTTTAATTATTTATGATTTTTTATACAATAAACTTTATTTATCAAATATATAACACATATCTACCGATTCATTAAGATCAAAAAATACTTGCGGAAAGATCCTCGAATTGCTAACAAAACGAGCCCAATATTGCAATGCTTCTGACATACGCACGATTTTATAAAAAATGTTGAAGTTTAATTTAAATAGGAAAAAAAATTACAAAACGTACCTCAACTTATAACTATTTACGACTTCTTTATTCGATAAACTTTACTCTCTCTGTCCCAATTTATTTGTCCAGTTTTGACTTTCTTAGTCTTTGTTTCTCAACTTTGACCTTAAATATTTTTATTTATGTTATTTAATATTTGATGAAAAATATATGAATGGATTGAGTTTTGAATGTTTTTTCATTGGTATAATTTTCATCAAGTATTATATAACATAAATAAAAATATTAAAGGTCAAAGTTGACCAAGAAAGACTCAAAAAGTCAAAAATGGACAAATAAATTGAGACGGAGGGAGTATTTATCAAATATATAACACATATATACAGATTCATTCAGATAAAAAAATACCCACGGAAAGATCTTTGAATTGCGAACAAAACAAGCTCAATAACACGTGGACACATTTTCACTCAATATTCATTCGAAACAGATTCACGAAAAATGATGCACCACGACAATGCGCAGGCTATGTAATCAAATCGCACAAAAATAAGCCTCGCCGCAACGCGCGGAAGGTCCAGCTCTTATGCAGACAAAAACCGCCCTACGCTACGCCGAAAAAAATTAACGCCCGCAGCAATGCGCGGACAATCATGCTTGTTTATATTAAAAAAAAGGGATTAAAACCCTTTCTCACTTTTCTTGCCGTCCACACAAAAGCCCCAATCGTGGCTTCTCATTCTGCTTTTCTTGTCCAAAATTAGTCAGCCCACATATATATTGGACTATTAAATTACCTAATGATGGGGCTCATAGCTTAATGGGTCAAATTGGGCTAAGATGATAAGGAGCCACGAATTGGCTGTTCCAGTTCCAGGTGATTAAAACACAAGCTAACTCCAAACTTTCAGGTACTTTATTACATAAAAATAAAGACATCCTATTTCTTTTTCCGTGACCTTTTGAATCACGTAAAACGGAGTCTGGATGAAGAAGTTATGACCAAAACATTGCAACGTATTCAAATCTTTCACTTTTCGATATTTTATTTTAATTCATCGTTTAAGCTCCAAAATGTGTGGCTTTTCACTAACTCTCAACATATATTTGATATTTACTGAAAATAATAAATATAATCAATTAAGTATTAATTCTCATATAAAAGAATGTAAAACGAGCAATAAAGACGGGATAAATGATGCTATAAAATAAACGTAATTTGATGTCATCAAATGTGAAGGGGGTTTTCAGTCTGAGAGACAGGCACGGGTTTTGATGGTAACCTATATCTACTTTGGTTACGATAACTCACGCAAGCTTATAATTAGAAGATAGAAGAGCGGTCAAGCCTATTATAAGGAAAACGTATTAACCATGAATAATCAAATATAATGCAGGTTTGCTTATTAGTGCAATGATAGTCTTATCTCGAAGGGATATATCATTCTTAGATTTAGGCGGTACTTCTTCCTAAAACCTAGACACGTCAATTCTGTCACAATTAAACGCATCCGCATAAAGCAATCTATGTTGATTATAATATATCTTTAGGGATTAATATTGGTGATCTTATTAAACCCTAGCTCAACGAGACTTTACTAACTTACTGGTTAATAACTCTTTATATATTAGTAGTTTACTGTCCGGGTCCTTACCAAAGGAATCAAAACGTCAGATCCCATGTCACCTGCTAGTCCAACTTGTTCACTAAACCAATGGCAAGGATAAGTCATTATTTTTGATCCTATGATTCTAGATATATAAATTGTGGATATGGAGAGTTATCCCGGCATCTAGCTAGCTCTATATTTTGCATTCCTAGATCCAGTTGAATGATAGGTCGCATACTTAAGCACGTAAACAAGTATAAATTGATAAACATAATCAATAAACAACGATAATTAACCAATCGAGATAAACAAACCAAACATTAAATTATCATAAACATAGGTATTAGCCAATAAAAACATTAAATTATCATAAACATGGCTAATACCTAAAGGAATTAGCCAATAACCATTGTATCGAATACAAACATAATAAACGAACAACCAAGGTAACCTAACCGAGTTAAACGAATGATACCAAAAATCGAACGATTATTAGAGTATAGATGATTACAAGGGTTTTCCTACGGATTGAAGCACGTTGCTTAACCTTCTTTGCTCTTCTTCTCATCTAGAAATCGACTTTTGTGGTTAAGGTTTCGTAAGTATAGATAGGCACACCCTAAAATTCGTATTTAGGGTTTGTATTTATAGGTTCTGGAAAATCATCGAAGGCCGTATTAAATGAACTCAATACGGCATATTAAGGGTTTCTTGAAGTAGGGATCACGATTATAATATTCCAGAATATTCTTCACTTGATCTTCAATACGTCGTATAGAGTAAGTTGGATACGGCGTATAGGGCTTCAAATCTTCGTGGTTACTTGTGAAGTGCAGGCACAAATATGACGTATCTTCCTTGATGGATACGACGTATAGGTTGTCAGAACAGTACTCTTCAGATTTCTTTGTTTAAGCTCCAAAATGTGTACCTTTTAGTCAAACTTTACCAATTGCTCCATTATTACTGCAAATAACAACTTTAAGCAATTAAGTACCAGTTCATGCAATAATTATATAAAATTGGCAATTTACATTGGATAAATGATGCTATAAGATAGACGTTATTTGATGTCATCAAATATCCCCCCACTTGAATCCTACTTGTCCTTAAGTAGATTTTAGTAAATTATGAAAATATATCCCAACCGTAGTCAAGGATTTTTCCTTTAAGCAATTATTCATTTAGTTACTAGTACACAACCAAACACCTTACGAAATAAGAAAATAAAAACACTCAAATCACTCAACTAATCTATGTGGTAACATTTAAATAATTCGCTCAATTGCTCGGTCATGACAAATATTCTATCATAATCTTGGCAATGATACACATCTCCACCACCAAAGCTAAGGAGTGACAAGTCTACAAAGGTAAATTGGGTTAAGGTTTAAAGGTTTGATCATTCTTTCTAGTTTCTATCGATACTAATTTTCCAAAAAAGGTGACAAAATCACATATACACATCCATAACGATGGAATAGACATACGTAATTGCTCAATCCTTAACTCGAATAAGCTAAAGTGGATCTTCTAATCCTTTCACCAACGGAAGTACACCAACAAGGCGGACAAAATCACACATACACATCCATAACGATGGAATAGACACATTTGATTGCTCACATCCTCATTCGAGCAAACCAAAGGATAGGGATTAGGAAAGGGAAAATAATTGGTATTAAATAAAAAGAACAAAACAAATAGATTAAGTCCGAACAAATAAGGTACAGTGTTGCTAGTTACTTTCCCGACCGTACCCATAAAAAAGACACAAAATGATAGACATAAATGTCTTGATCATAGATAAACGAAAACAACCTTAGTTGGCGTTCCCATAATGATCAACTCCCAATCGTCCATAATATACATACTATGCAACATTAGTGGCGATATCGACCACTTTATACAAGAAATACATAGTTAGTTTATTTCGACCAACATACAACAATACTCTACAAAATCACTTTTTTGTATTTTTCACTTTTTTTTAATTTTTTTAATAACATATATACTTCAAATTTTGATGTATTTTCACCATCTCATGATCTTAATAAATCCGGATAATTTATTCATAATCCTCCATACTTCGGATATATAAAAAAATAATTGTGAAAGTAGTAAAACACACTGAAAAATTAAACCGTAGATAGAAATTTCACACACGTACCCAATTACATTGTGCAATTTCCCCGACCTAACCGTAGATAGAAATTTTACACATGTACCCAATTGCATTGTGCAAATTTTCTGACCTAACCGTAGATAGAAAAATTTGCATTGTGACATGTAAAATACAATACTTTACACAAAAACAACTAGCAACCGATTAAGGACTTAATCTATTAGGGTAGGATAAGGTGTAAAGGTGTAATGAAACAAATATTTGGTGTAAGAAAAGAATGGAATGGCTCAACAGGTTTTTCTAGAGGTATCTTACTCTAAAAATAAGAGTAACAAAAGGGTTTATATGGGGGTTAACTAACCAGTGTAGTTAGTTAATATCACAACACGTATAGGCTTTTTGGGTGTAGTCCTAGAAATTTACCAGTTTAGAAAATGTCACTCCATCTATTAAAAATAGTGCTTATTATTGTGGTCTCGAGTAGATATACCAAGCCAAGTTCTAAAGTTTACTACAGTCACCGGCACACTCATATTTTTGTGGAATTTAAGGCTAAAATTGGGGGAATTGGAAAGGCTAAATCCTCACAAATAGAATTAAGGGTTATGTGTGCGGGTTATGTAACTAATAATTTCACAAAAGTATGCTAAATTTTTTTAATTTTGAGCATAAATTAGGCATATTATTGTGAAAAATAGGACAAGTAAGTGTTTTAATTCTCCTCCCCCACTTGAGATATACAACAACCTCGTTGCATACATATAACATTAAGGATAGAAAATTAAAGAATTAGAACAAAAAACTCCCCTGGGATTTGCTCGGTATGATCCTCCATGTTGCGTTTATGAGCAAGATCGTGTGTAAATGCGGGTCTGAATACCAGCATGACTACAACATATAGAATTCCAGAGTATAAATACTCCACGAAAGTCGTCATTTTCGTTCAATAAGGTCCTGTATAAGATATAAGAAAAACCAATGCAATTCTATCTCCGGTATTCGACGGTTAGAAAACAATTCTATCTTCGGTATTCGACGGTTAGAAAACAAAACCAATGAAGTTCTATGGGGGAGATTGTTAGCCTTAATTTTATTAACTCAAACAAGAATGTCATCGGTCTTATTAAGTCAATTAGGTCTTGTAATGTAATAGGCTAGTTGGGTATTAACGGGCTTGGATTGTAATCTAATATTGTCTATGGGCCGGGCTTGGCTTAACTTGGGCTTTGAACCCGAAACATAGACAATATTAGATTACAATCCAAGCCCGTTAATACCCGACTAGCCTATTACATTACAAGACCTAATTGACTTAATAAGACCGATGACATTCTTGTTTGACTTAATAAAATTAAGGCTAACAATCTCCCCTAATGTTGAGGTCTTCTTTGATCTCCCCAACGTTGACGATATGACGTTTGAGCTTTGCCTTCTTTGGTCTTGTCTTGTTTGTAATGGCTTTGTTAATTCATGCTTTGTGATCTTGATCTTGAGCCTTTATCTTTTGACTTTGAGTTTTTGATCTTGCATCATCTCCTTGACTTGAATCATCTTGATTTGACGTTCTCGATCATCTTGTGCTCTTGACCAACATGCTCATACTTGTTACATTCATGTTTAACATATATGATCATAAGTCTAACAATCTTCCCAAAATACGATTCTTTATTTGACTTTGAGGCTCTTTGATGGTGGGGAAGTTTAGAATTAACGGTCTTGATGTTGAACGATTGACTTTGAAAGCTTGAGTATGAGCATGTGGTTTATGAATCCGACTTCACTGGAATGAGGCTGCAACACCGTCGTCTAAACCTGAAATAAGATAGTTAGCAATAAAAGATGAATATGGCTTTGTCATTCATCTTGATTTCGGTTGCATTAACCTTCGGTTTCCCGTTTTATAGTATAAATACTATACCTGTGATCAGGTAGATTCAAAGAATCTCCTTGACAGGGTTTCCAGCTCAAAGCGTAGGATCTTCTAACACAGATGTATTAGATTCACCATGCTTGCTAGTTCTCATTACCGGAACGTCTCAAAGCAGACAACACGGTAAGAGTGAATCAGATAGTTACTATCTTTCTGATTAAATCGTCAATTCATTTACTGGACCGAAATCGATATCCAGTTAGCACAAGCTCGATTCATATAGAATCTTGTAAGTCACCTACCAAGAGCTTGTTTGATGTTGGCTCAAGCAGGATTTCCATCTTCATTGTGAGACTTAAGTATCACTCGGATGTTCTGGCAAGATCTCAAGGATAATTGTTAGGTTTATAAAAAGTGTCGATTATGTGGTTTTATTATATTTTGTTATTAGACTTTATTTTGTTTAGAATAATATAGTTTGTAATAAGGTTTATTATGCTTAAAGAAGGAAATAGCATAATAACCAAAGTATAGGGACTAGAGTTGTAAAGTTAGGAAAATAAGGGAAGGAAAGCCTCCTTCCATCCACTATAAATACCCCTCTAATCTTTATTAGAGGGTGATGCTCTTGTAACTAACTCTCTTAGTTTTCCCTCCATTTAATATCATTTGAATTTTCTTTACTTGCCTTTCTCTACTATTCTCTATATGCTTATATGATCGATATGATTGATTCAAGATTCGTGTGACCTATCAAGTGGTATCAATCGCTAATAGAGAATTAGAGTGTTCAATTTGTGAGATTTTTCAAGATTTTTACACGACCGAGAAGTTCGTTATGAGGATTGAAGAATTCGGTTGAAGATTTTGAGCTTTCGAGTTGCGTTTTCGCAATAATTTCGAGTAATTGGACGATATCGAGTGTGGTTGTTGTTATTTCAGTAGTTGTTTCAGTTCTCGGAAGTGTTTTCTTAGTTCTCGAAAGTGTTTTCTTAGTTCTCGGAAGAAGTTTTGCATTCTCGGTAGTGAGGTTTCTTGACGTTATAGGAGATTCAATTGTATTAGTTATATTTTTCGATAGAAAATCATTGTAATAGATATATACGATCTTTCGGTTCTATCGAAAATCGTATATTAGGTGTTCAGTATTAAACTCGGTTTTATCGAGTTTATGAGTTTCACAATTTCGGTTCTATCGAAATTGGTGAAATGAGGTTTTGTTACGTTTAAACTTGGAAATAAGCTTTCAAAGTCATAACATACATTCATTTCACGCTTTTATCGTGAATTAAAGAGTTGAAAAACAAAAATTGTCACATTCTATAAATTCGAAAATCAAATTCGATTTTATCGAATTTGCTGTTAAAGGACTTCTGGATTATCTAGTAATCATAAATTTTGGTTTTATCGAGTTTATGGTTATTAATAACTCATAATTGTTGCATTTTCAAAAATTTGGTTTTACCGAGTTTGAAGCAAGAAGATTTCCGAGTTTCATAGGATTGTAGAATACCGAGTTTGTTAGTATTTGTAGAATATTGAGTTTGTTAAGATTGTAGATTACCGAGTTTGTTGTCCGTGTTTGTTGTTCAAGAAGTGGTGTCCGAATTTGACTACTGTTACCGAGTTTGGACATTTTCTCACAAATATCACTCATTTTCGTCTACAAAGATCCAATCTTTGAATCATAAGACATGTCGACATCCAAAACATACCAACAATCCCTTGCTGATGCCGGTTCTGAGAATAGGCCTCCCATGCTTGAAAGGGGTAGTTATATACCATGGGCAAGTAGATTCAGACGATATCTAAACCGAAAGAGAGAAAACCAGTAGTGGCTTCTCAAAGCACTTGATGAAGGCCCTTATGAGTTTAAGCAGTTCACTCCTGCAAGTCAAACAGTACCGAGGAAGCAAAGATGTAAATGATCTTGAAGGTGATGTCTTATTGCATTATGATGCTGAAATGGAGGTCATCAATATGATTCTACTTTCTATTCCTAATGAGATATACAATTCAGTGGATTCTTGTACTTCGGCCAAGGATATGTGGAAACGAGTTGAACGTTTGATGAGGGGAACTATACAAAACCAAGTTGACAGAGAAACGCGTTTTACTAACGAATTTGATCAATTTGTTGCTGAACCAGGGGAAGCACTTGTTTCTGTCTACAATCGTTTTGCTCAGTTAATGAATGATTTGGAACGAAACAACATGAAGTTTCCAACTGTTTCAATTAACACAAAGTTTCTGAATAGTTTGCAACCAGAATGGTTGAAATATGTGACTCAAGTTCGTCTTGCTAAAAAATTGACAGAGGATTCGTTCGATGATCTTTTTGATTATCTTCTGCAATTTGAGAAATTGGTTAATGCTTCAAGAGCAAAAAAGTTAGAAAAGTCTCATGACCCTTTGGCTCTAGTAGCACACACGGGTTCATCTTCCAGAAATACATCTTCTTATTATGTGACACATCCTTCATCTGTGGTTGATTATGATGAAGAGTATCAGCAGGATGTTGTTCACAACAATTCTGAAGATTCCCTAACATCTGCAATGTTGTTACTTGCAAAAGTCATTACTCAAAATTTCTCTAATCCAACAAATAATCGTCTTCGTGCTTCGTCCAACACCAGAAATCAAGCAATCATTCAAGGAGACAGGGTGAATATTCAAAGCAGAAATTCTGGTAATATTGGAAGAAATAACAGACGAGCTTATGTTCAAGAGGAAGTTGTTGAGGGAATGAATGCTTCAAAAGAGACTGGAAATGTTCAAAGGACTTTTCGAACTCCGACTTCAGGCAATACTTCAACTGTTCAATGCTACAACTGCAGTGGAAAAGGACATTATGCTAGGAATTGTCCAAAGCCAAGGGTTCGTGACTCGAAGTATTTTATGGAACAAATTTTGCTGGCAAAGCAGGATGAAGCTGGTGTAATTCTTACTGATGAGCAGAATGATTTTCTCTATGATGATGCTTCAAGGATGGAAGAAATTGAAGACCTCAGTGCAAACATATGCTTAATGGCCAGAATTCAACCAGCTGATCAAAATTCTGATGATGGGCCAAGCTATGAGTCTGCATTCATAAGTGAGGTACAATCTTCATCCATCAATGAGAATAATGAACAAATGTATCCAACTCATACTAAAATTATTAACAGTACCATTGATAATGATCAAATTAATAGCAATATTCAATTTGATTCAGTCAAAGGAAATGTTAATAGTGGCAGTATTGAAAAAGATGCACATGTTTATGATCTATGTGCATTAGAAACACTTGCTAGAAATGCATATGAGGAAGCAGCAAAACAACAACAATTTGCTCAAAAAGTTCAACAACAAAACACGACTTTGACTAGTCAGCTTGAGTTGTATAAGGAAAGGAATCGGATTTTGGAAAACATAACCAAGGATAATAATTATCTCAACGAATTTCTTGAAGCGGATGAACGGGCAAAACGTTTTCATAAACAAGCTCAGTCTCAATTGATTCGTGATCGAGATATTATTCGAGATCTCTGTCACATCTTAATTTTAGTACCATCAATGATCTTAACAGACTTGACTTGGTTGACGGTTTACCAAAGTTCAAATATGGAAAGGATCGCGTTTGTTCTGCTTGTGAAAGGGGAAAGAGCAAGAAAGCTTCTCATCCACCTAAATTGGTTCCAAGTGATCACTCTATATTGGAATTACTTCATATGGATTTATGCGGACCAATGAGGGTTGCTTCGATCAATGGAAAGAAGTATATTCTTGTGATAGTGGATGATTTTTCTAGATATACATGGGTTTATTTTCTTCATTCGAAAGATGAAACTCTAGAGATCATCAAGAAATTCATTGCTCAAGTTCAATTGAATTATAAAGCCAAAGTTTGTAAGATTCGTACTGACAATGGTATTGAATTCAAAAATGCGACTCTTAAAGCTCATTATGAAAAGTTAGGCATCATGCAACAATTTTCTATTGCTCGAACACCTCAGCAAAATGGAGTAGTTGAAAGACGCAATCGTACTCTTGTTGAGGCTGCTCGTACAATGCTTATCTTTTCTCAGTTACCTGAGTTTCTTTGGGCTGAAGCAGTGGCTACAGCTTGTTTTACTCAAAATCGGTCAATCATTAACACCCGACACAACAAAACACCTTATGAGCTGTTACGAGGTCGAAAGCCAAATATTGAGTTTTTTCATGTGTTTGGCTCATTGTGTTATCCTACAAATGACCGTGATGATCTTGGAAAAATGAAACCAAAAGCAGACATTGGGGTCTTTATTGGTTATTCGGAAACATCAAGAGGTTTTTGAATCTATAATCGACGCACCAAAAGGATTATGGAAACTATTCATGTCAAGTTTGACGAGCTCACAGCTATGGCTTCTGAACACGATTGTTTAGAACTCGAGTTTCAACGATTCAATAATCATAATTCATCAGCTGATTCGATGAAAACTCCATCCAAAGAAGATTTGGATAATTTGTTCGGTCCGATGTTTGAAGACTATTTTGAGCATAAATCTTCTGATACTACCATTAATTCCGCTGCACAACCGACTCACACAAATGAAGATTCACCTTCCACATCTTCAATCTTTGTTGACACACATGAGGCTCCTCCTGTTCTCACTACATCTGACGAACAAAGTTCTCCAATCTCTTTGCCAGAGTCTGATGAATTCAATCAAGAAGATTCTGCTGATTTTGATGGTAATGCGCATTTTGTTCCATATGATCCTCTAAGACATGAGGAGATTGAGTCATCAACAACGGATCTAGCACCATCAAATGTGCAGAATTTCCATCAAGTACAACCCTCAACTCATATTTGGATAAAAGATCATCCTCTAGACCAAGTTATTGGTGACCCATCCAAACCCGTAATGACTCATCAACAGCTACATAGAGATTTTGAGGTTTCCATGTATGCATTAACCGTCAGCACATTTGAACCAAAGAATATCAAAGAAGCAATGGCATATCACAGTTGGATTGAGTTTATGCAAGATGAGTTTAATCAATTTGAAAGAATTCAAGTTTGGGAACTTGTTCCACAACCAGAAGGAAAGAACCTAATAGCTCTCAAATGGCTTTGGAAGAATAAGTGTGATGCTGAAAATATTGTGGTTCAGAACAAATCTCGTCTTATGGCTAAAGGATATAAACAGGAAGAAGGCATTGATTTTGAAGAGTCATTTGCTCCTGTTGCTCATCTTGAGGCTGTTTGGATGTTTATTGCTTATGCTGCTCACAAGGGTATCGTCATCTTTCAAATAGATGTCAAAACGGCTTTTCTCAATGGTCCTTTGAAAGAAGAGGTCTATGTCAGCCAACCTGAAGGGTTTATTGATCCAGAATTTCCAGATCATGTCTACAGGTTGAAAAAAGCTCTATACGGTCTTAAGCAAGCACCTCGTGCATGGTATGACAAATTGTCTTCATTTCTAATTGAACATGGGTTCACTAAAGGTATAATTGACCCAACTTTGTTTACAAGACGTCACGGGGGAGACATATTACTTGTTCAAGTATATGTTGATGACATTATTTTTGGTTCAACAAATCCAGATTTTTCAAAACGTTTTGCAAATCTAATGAAAAATAATTTTTAAATGTCAATGATGGGTGAATTAAAGTTCTTTCTGGGACTTCAAGTTCATCAATCTCCCCGTGGCATATTCATAAGTCAGTCACAATATGAAATAGAGTTTTTAAAGAAACATGGTCTAGATGAATGTGTCTCCATTAGCACACCTATGGCAACAGAGAGGCTAGATGCTGATTTACAAGGCACTCCTACTGATCAAACAAATTATCGTTGTATGATAGGAGGGCTTATGTATCTAACAGCCAGTCGGCCAGACATTGCTTTTGCTACTTTTGTTTGTGCTCGTTATTAAGCACGTCCTACGGTCAAACACCTCAAAGAGGTTAAACGGATCTTCTGGTACCTAAGACAGTCCTATAACATAGGACTATGGCATCCGAAGGATTCCAGATTTGAACTAATTGCCTATTCAGACACGGACCATGCAAGATGTAAAGATGATTGTAAAAGCACATAAGGAGGATTGCAATTTTTAGGTGGAAAGCTCGTGAGTTGGAGTTCAAAGAAACAAGATTGTACTGCGATGTCTGCTGCTGAAGCTGGGTTTGGGGGGGGGGGGGGGGGGGGGGGGGGGGGGTGTTCTCGACTTAAGGCTGTTCGAATGTTTATTGCTTATGCTGCTCACAAGGGTATCATTATCTTTCAAATGGATGCCAAAACGGCTTTTCTTAATGGTCCTTTGAAAGAAGAGGTCTATGTCAACCAACCTGAAGGGTTTATTGATCCAGAATTTCCAAATCATGTCTACAGGTTGAAAAAAGCTCTATACGGTCTTAAGCAAGCACCTCGTGCATGGTATGACAAATTGTCTTCATTTTTAATTAAACATGGGTTCACTAAAGGTATAATTGATCCAACTTTGTTTACAAGACGTCACGGGGAAGACATATTACTTGTACAAGTATATGTTGACGACATTATTTTTGGTTCAACAAATCCGGATTTTTCAAAACGTTTTGCAAACTTAATGAAAAATAATTTTGAAATGTCGATGATGGGTAAACTAAAGTTCTTTCTTGGATTACAAGTTCATCAATCTCCCCGTGGCATATTCATAAATCAGTCATAATATGCAATAGAGTTGTTAAAGAAATATGGTCTAGATGAATGTGTCTCCATGAGCACACCTATGGCAACAGAGAGGTTGGATGCTGATTTACAAGCAACGTCTACTGATCAAACGACTTATCGTTGTATGATAGGAGGCAAATGTATCTAACACCATTGGCCAGACATTTGCTATTCCTACTTTGTATGTGGCCACCACGTTATCAGCGCACGTCCTACGGTCAAACACCTCAAAGAGGTTAAACGGATCTTCCGGTACCTAAGACAGTCCTATAACATGGGACTATGGCATCCGAAGGATTCCAGATTTGAACTAATTGCCTATTCAGACACGGACCATGCAGGATGTAAAGATGATTGTAAAAGCACATCAGGAGGATTGCAATTTTTAGGTGGAAAGCTCGTGAGTTGGAGTTCAAAGAAACAAGATTGTACTGCGATGTCTACTGCTGAAGCTGAATATGTTTCCTTATCTGCATGCTGTGCACAAGTAATTTGGATGCGTACTCGACTGCTTGACTATGGATATAAGTACAATCGGATTCCGATGTACTGTGACTCCAAGAGTGCCATTGCTATTTCATGCAATCCGGTCCAACATTCCAAGACCAAGCACATTGACATCCGGTATCATTTTATTAAAGAACACGTTGAGAAGGGTACTGTGGAAATTTACTTTGTCGGGACAGAATACCAACTTGCGGATCTATTTACTAAGGCGCTTCCAAAAGAACGCTTTGAGTTTCTAGTTCATCGCATTGGTATGAGATGTATGACTCCAACTCAGTTGGAAAGCCTGACAAAGTTATCTTCTTGAAAAGATCATACATCAAAACATGTACATAAATTTTTCAAAAACAAAAGAAAAAATTGGAAAATTTCAAAAATATCAAAAAGATTTGACACATTTTTCTTATTAAAAAAACATAATTTAACAAGATCACATGCTTAGTTTCATGATTCCAAGTTTTTTATAAAAGCTTTCAAATTAGAAAAATGGAATCATGATCTAAGGGGGAGTTCTTAAACTTTTTCATTCACAAACATCATTTTCAAAAATAAATAAAAACAATGACCTTTCACAAAAGAATGAATTTGAAAAATGCTATGGTTTCAAGGGGGAGTTTTTATTTAAGCATCTTCATTATCGGACTAAGTTTCAAAAACATGATTTCACTTCAAGGGGGAGTTTTTCAAAAGATTCATTACTCAAGGGGGAGTTTTTGAAAAGATTCATTGTTTAAGGGGGAGTTTCTGAAAATTCATAAATAAATTTCAAAAACACAAGGACTGAATTGAAAATTTGAAGTCAAGGGGCTAATAGTGTTAATTTTCAAACCTTTTTCGGTGCCTATAAAAAAGGATTCATTTTCGATTTTTACTTTTTTATCTTTACCGAATCTATCTACCGAGTTTGAGAAGAAAATCAGTTTACGTCTTTTTTGAGACTTATAAACGATAATATTTGAGTTATTGATGATTTGATGTTATCGAGTTTAAACTCGTTAATATGAAGATTACCGAGTTTGTGCTTTTCCTCAATGGTCATTATGAAAGAAAGGTCAATGTCAGCCAACCTAAGGGTTTATTGATCCAGAAATTTCCAGAATCGTGTCTACAGTTGAATAAAAGCTCTATACGGTCTTAAGCAAGCACCTCATAGCATGTATGACAAATTGTCTTCCGATTCACTAATTGAACATGTGGGTTTCACAAAAGTATAATTGACCAAACCTTGTAACAAACGTCACGGTGAGACATATTACTTTGTTCATAGTATATGTTGATGACATTATTTTTGGTTCAACCAATCTAGATTTTTCTAAAACGTTTGCAAATCTAATGATAAATAATTTGAAATGTCAATGATGGGTGAATAAAGTTCCTTTTCTGGGACTAGTCAAGTTCATCAATCTCCCCGTAGCATATACATAAGTCAGTTCACAATAGCAATAGAGTTGTTAAAGAAACATGGTCTAGATGAATGTTCTCCCATTAGCACACCTATGGCACAGAGAGGCCTAGATGCTGAATTTACGATGCACTCCACTGATCAAAACGATTATCATAGATGATAGAAGGGCTTTATGGTATCTAACAGCCGATTCGGCTAACATTGCGTTTTGCTACTTTTGTTTGTGCCGTTATCAGCACGTCCTAATCGTTAAACACCTCAAATAGTTAAACATCTTCCGGTACTAAGACAGTCCCTAATAACATGGGACTAAAGGTATCCGAAGGATTTCGGATTTGAACTAATTACCTATTCATATCACGCACCTGCAGGATGTAAAGATGATTGTAAAAGAACAACAAGGGGGGGGAGATTGAAATTTTAGTGGAAAAGCCCTCATGATTGGAGTTCAAAGAAACAAGATTATACTGCGATGTCTACTGCTGAGGCTGAATATGTTTCCTTATCTGCATGTTGTTGCACAAGTTATTTAGATGCGTACTCGACTGCTGACTATGGATATAAGTACAACGGAGTCCGATGTATTGATGACTCCAAGAGTCCATTGCTATTTCATGCAAATCGGTCCAACATTCCAAGACCAGCACATGACATCCAGGTATCATTTTATTAAAGAACACACGTTGAGAAAGGGTACTGTGAATTTACTTTGTCGGGAACAGAATACCAACTTGCGGATCTATTATACTAAGGCGCTTCAAAGAGAAACGACTTTGAGTATCTAGGTTCATTAGCATTGGTATGAAGATGTATGACTCAACTCAGTTGGAAAGCCTGACAAAGTAACTTCTGAAAAAGATCAATAGCATCAAAACATGTACATAAATTTTTCAAAAACAAAAGAAAAAATTGGAAAATTTCAAAAATATCAAAAAGATTTGACACATTTTTCTTATTAAAAAAACATAATTTAACAAGATCACATGCTTAGTTTCATGATTCCAAGTTTTTTATAAAAGCTTTCAAATTAGAAAAATGGAATCATGATCTAAGGGGGAGTTCTTAAACTTTTTCATTCACAAACATCATTTTCAAAAATAAATAAAAACAATGACCTTTCACAAAAGAATGAATTTGAAAAATGCTATGGTTTCAAGGGGGAGTTTTTATTTAAGCATCTTCATTATCGGACTAAGTTTCAAAAACATGATTTCACTTCAAGGGGGAGTTTTTCAAAAGATTCATTACTCAAGGGGGAGTTTTTGAAAAGATTCATTATTTAAGGGGGAGTTTCTGAAAATTCATAAATAAATTTCAAAAACACAAGGACTGAATTGAAAATTTGAAGTCAAGGGGCTAATAGTGTTAATTTTCAAACCTTTTTCGGTACCTATAAAAAGGATTCATTTTTGATTTTTACATTTTTATCTTTACCGAATCTATTTACCGAGTTTGAGAAGAAAATCAGTTTACGTCTTTTTCGAGTTCATTACAACGATTGTTGTTAGTTTTCTTTCTCAAAAGTAAGTGGGTGAGACTTATAAACGATAATATTTGAGTTATTGATGATTTGATGTTATCGAGTTTAAACTCGGTAATATGAAGATTACCGAGTTTGTGTTTAATCGAATTTCTATAACCAATTTCACATCTAGGAAGATCATTTGTAGTGATTAAGTGGAAATATATGATATATAGCCTAAAAGTGTTAATAGAATGAAGTGGATTGTGTTTGATTTGAAACTCGGATGCGTATGATGATTACCAAGTTTGACTTTGAATCGAGTTTTGTTGTTTACTTTCAAGTGAGACTCTAAAAATGATAATACCATCAAAAGATTTGAGTTTGTTTTTTAAAGTAAAAAAGAATCATTGTTTTTGGAAATTCAGTAAAAAGTCAAACAATCAAACTCGGTAAGGTCAAAGAGTCAAATTCACTAATGTTCAACTGTCAAAATTCAGTCACAGTTGGTTTATGGAATTATGAAGATGTGTTGCAAAAATGTTAATGTTGTTGATTAATGTTTATGATGCTTAATGTTTAATTTCTATGAACAACAAGATCAGTTTCTCATGTGTTGTGAAAATGACAAATCATTTTGGCAAACAAATTATATTTTCATGAATTCTAAGTTGTGGGTCATATATGTCTATTTCTAATTGTTTAAGTGGACTAAGTCATGTCCGATCTAGGCCGTTTTCTGCAATGAATAAAATGAGGAGTGAGTGACTTAGTGTCCATTCAATTATTGAATTAGATGTATTTGTCTTCATTGTTTAGGATTCAAAATCAAAAAGCAAAATTGTTTTTATAACTTGAAGTTGTTAATCCAAATCTTAATTGTTTAAGTGGACTAAGTCATGTCCAGTTTCGGTCGTTTTCTGCAATGAACAGAATGAGGAGTGAGTGACTTAGTGTCCATTCAGTTGTGGGTTTGTGGTTACATGCTTCTAAGTTATCATCTAAATGAAAGTTTTTGTAAATGCTTTTTGGACAAAGTTCTCAAAATCTGTTATTGTGTCAAAATGGTACTCTTTCACAAAACAATTTTAAGAAGTTGAATGATTTCTCTTGAATTTTTTAGATATGAGTCTTGATTAAAATCAAAAAGAGAAATCTTCTTCATTCTTGAAAGAGTATCATGTCACAAAGAATTTCTGGTGAGGATATTCTAAAAACAGAAAGAGAGAGTTAAATCCATACGCGAAAAAGCAAATCAAAAGTGTGTTCGAAAAAGAATTGCCAAAACACACAAAAATGGTATAGCAAAAGAATAAAGAGTATGGCATGTACTAGAAAAAGCAAGAACGAGCACATGAGAAAGAAACTGATCAAAACATAAAAATATGTTCAAAAAGAATTGCCAGAACATATAAAACAGACAGAGAGGAAAAAGACAAAAATGTTAAATGAATTGTTTGTTTTCTAACACTTCAATTGTATTCATTCAGTAATCATCCTGGCACAACAACAACATGTAGCTGATGTTCATCCAGATGAACTGTGTCCTCCCAACAAGAGATATGATCTTATGGATGCAAACAAGAAAGTAGATCTCGAGCATGTGCAATGTCCACCAGAAAGCAAAATTCTGACGAACATTATCAAGAATCATCCGTTATGATTCAGCATTGCAGCATCCTCATCCGTACCATGGATTTATATGGCACAGTTCTGGCATACTTTGAAGGAAGACGGAGCAAAGTATAGGCTCAGGTTTATGCTAGACAAGAAGGAACTTACTCTAACTCTGGATGACTTCAGACAAATCTTTCATCTTCCACAACCAACTGACAACAATCATACTTCATTTGTGCCACCACCATCATTTCATGATATGATTCCATTCTATAAGCAAGAATTGGGATTTACAATGGAGCTGAAGACATCATCAAGTTTCAAGACAACTGGTCTTCTACAGCCATGGCAGACATTATGTAAGATTTTCTCTAAGTGCTTAACAACTCGTGTCACTGGATGGGATCAACCGCCTTTGCAGATAATGCAAATGTTGTATTGTTTTGTCAACAACATACATGTGGATTATGCGGAGTTACTATGGGAAGGACTTTATTATTCGCTTCATCATCCAACATCTTCGATCCCATATCTAAGATTTACCAAGATTATCGTCAGTCATTATATGACTATTTTTCCTGAGATCTCAAGACGTGCTAGAGATAAGTATCATAATCTGCAAGATGATGATATTATGAAGAATATCTTTAACTCAGGAAGACACAAAGACAAAGTTGGAATGCGAATACCTGCTTGGATGATTTCTGAAGAAATGAAGCAGACGAAGCATTACAAGATGTATGCAGAGGTGTTTGGGATAGATGTTCCTCTGACTCAGTCACAGCCGACTGAGTCTACCCAGGGAACGCATAGGACACCTAGCGCCCCTAGGTCACCTAACTCTGTAAAGCAAGTAGCATAGTCAAGTGCTCCAAAGCGTTCAACTATGATTCATTTTAAACTTCCTGAATGAAGATCTTCACGTCTTACACCACCAGCTCCAGTACCAACAGTTGATAAAGCTGACGAGATGATGTTGCAAGACACATTACAAGTTAGTCTTGCTGAGCATAAAAGTCGTGAAGAACAAGAAGCTAGAGAAAATGTGGCACTCGTCAACGAGCACTTGGCGAATGAAGAGATTGAAAAGGTTGTGGATGATTCAGAGAATGTTGTTGATGATAGTTCACCCCCTAGGAATGATGACATAAATATTCCTGGCACTAGGTTAGAGCCCAGGAGTGATAAGGAAAGTCCGGAGGTGGAGATTTCTAAGGACAAGGAAGTAGAGCAAACTAATGAAGCAGAAGTGGATATTCCTAAGGAGACTTCAGTGGATGTAACAAAAGAAGTTATTCCAGTAAATGTTAATGATGAAGATGAGAAAATAACGGATGAGGTGTATGAATTGAAAATAAGGGAGAAAGGAAAGATTGTAGAGGAGACTAGGAATTCACCAATCCCCACACCAATTAGATCTCCTAGGATTCATATTGATCTCGTATCTTCGGATACCGAGAAACTCCAGGAATTGACGGATACTCATATTACACCATCATCAAGTTCATCTCACACCAAGTTATCTAAGACGAATCGACTTCTATCATTGTTCAAGACAAAACCTACTCGCTTCAAACGATACAGGAGTTTTTTCCAGGAGTTGCAGGAGCATTATGGTTATTTGTTTGCACATTTACGAGCGAGATTCATGCCAAGAAAGTCATTCGATACACTTGCTGATAGTCTTCATGATGTAATGGTTGAAACATTACCTTCTCTAGTGAAAAAGCATGTTAAGGAACAAGTTCAACAGCTGGTTCCCAAGCAAGTTCGAGATCAAGTTCCAGTATATGTTGCTAAAGGGTTTATTCTGGAGAGGCAAAAGACTAACGAAGAGACGCAAAGAATGATTGATAAAGCTATTTTACAAGAACGTGGGAACATTCAGGCTCAGATTTCCGCACATATTCAGAAAGCAATTGACGATAGCATTCCTTCTTAAGTTGATGCGTCTGTCAGAAGTTATATGTCTGGACATATTCTTCATGTTCATCCGGCTCAATCATAAACAGCCTCAGTTCTAGAACAACAATATACTGTATCTAGCTATGAAGGCTGATCCTCAGATGCAACAACAAGACATAGCCATATGGTTAGCTCTCTAGATGAAGTTTGAAAGAACTACGGTATCACAAACAACATGTAGGACTCCTGCCGTTCGCCCAAGAGATCAGGACGATCCTTATGATGATGCTCATCCTGAGGGGGAGAATAGTGCAAAGCAGCAAAAGACTTCGGACTATGAAGCAT
>BQNB010095871.1:0-25759 GCA_026074375.1 Tanacetum coccineum
TCGGGGTACGAGCTCCCATACATCAAGTCGTTCGAACTCATTGAGTTCTTCTTGCATTGCTTCAATCCAACAGGCTTGACTCAAAGCATCTTTATATGTCTTGGGTTCAACAGCAGTGAGGAAAGCATCGTAGTAACAGAAAAGAGCATGCTCATGTAATTGCAGCCGTGTGGAAACTAGTCTAGCGAGTTTACCGATAATATTTCCAAGTGGATGATCCTTAGTCTATGATTCGTTAAAACCAACACACGTAAAAATAATATAATATATAATATGATGGAAAATTACCAAATTACCCTTGAGGACAAAGGTAAAAAGGAAAATCTTCAAATATATATATATAAGATAATACGTATATTAACCGGGAAGTATGATTCCCGGGTCGTTATTCCCCAACGATTCGTGAAATTGAAACCACGATTGTTGTTCGGACAATGATTTGAATTGGAAACAAAGATTGATTTGATTTTTTTACTTCTACAAATTAAAATAAGCAAATGATAACAATTAAGCACGAAAACAAATAACGGGAAATCAAACTTTAACTAAAAAAACGCAAATCGGGAATCCTAAACGGTGGTAAAAAAAACCTAAATTTCTAAAATTATACCTAACTGAATTTTTCTTTTTAAATAGACTCTAATTGACTAAAAAGGAAGTTTAAAGAAAACTAGAACAAAAACGGACTTGAAATGAGCTTTAAAACACGCAAAATGAGAACGGGAACAAATCCCGTTCTTTAAAAATTGAAATTTTGCAAATTAAACCCTACGAAAGCAAAACTAATTTTCCTAGAAACTTATTGATAAAAGAAAATTTTCTAAAAAAGATTTATATTTTTTTGATTATTTTTCTATTTTTATGATTTTTAAAAGTTTTTAATAAAAATAAATGTTTAAAAATACTAACCTATTTATAAAAATTCTAGAAAAAATACAGAAAATAGCTTGAACTAATATGGACCTAGGAAAAATAAGCTTGATTACACAGCTTATCGAATAAGCTGTGTAATAAGCTAAAAATAGCTTATAGGCAAAATGGGCTAAAACGTGTATAAGTATTAAATTGTCCAAAGTAATAACGAAAAAGACCCCAGGGCGTGTTGGTAGTGGAGTGTGTGTTGAGTGTTATAAAAGGGTTTGAGGGTGTTGAGGTCGGGGGTTCGAGCCTTGCTCACCCCCGATTTCCACCTTCCCATTTTTTTATATTTTTAAAAACTTATAAAAGTAAAGTTTTAGAAAAGCTGATAATAAGCACTTTTTATAAATGAAATGTTTTATGAAAAGCCCTAAATAAGCTGTTAAACAGCTTATAAATTGACAGAAACACTTAACTTTTATTTTTGACTTTTTCAAATATTTAAGAACTATAAAGCTAACCAATAGCTATATTAATGAAACAATAAGCTATTAATATACTAAGACTAACCTAATGAGCTAAACTTAATAGAAATAAGCACAGAGATATAAGCCATAAGCTTAAAATCTGAATAAGCTTTTAAGAGAAAATTTAACCAAACAGCCCTAATGGCTATCTTTAAGCTTGAATTCCTATAAGCTAGTAGAAACTTAATGCTTAAAGCTTAACAACTTCTTAAAGTAAAGCTAAAAATCTACTTAAAACAATAAGCAAAACACAATTTGAAATCTAATTAAGCAATTAAGAAGTCCTAGGAAAGAGCTACAAGCTACTGACTTAGTCACTTTTGGTTTAACTAAAAAGAACTAGAATAAGCTTGCAATGACTTAATAAGCTAAGAAATACTTTAAACTATCCTAATAAGCTAATTTAAGAACAAATTTAGCAAAAGTTTAAGAAAATAAGCTATAAAAAATAAAATAAGCACTTGACAAAACCTGAGACCCAAACAGTCCCTATAAGGATTTTTGATCTTATTTTTAGTTAAGCTCTTGGATCCTTGTGGGGAAATGGCTTATTGAAGCTTATTCTTCAACTAATAAGCTACCTAAATCTACTTTTGAAAATGATTTTGAAACAAAATAGCTTAATGAAAAAACACTATGAACACAGACTTAAGACTTAAATCATGCTGAGTTTACTTTGAAAATAAAAAGACAAAAGGCAATTTTGCAGCTTAAATTTAGATGACAAAATAAGCTAGAATTTAAAAACTAAATGCAAACTTGTAAATTATGGTATATAAGCTACTTCTATGCTGAAAATTAAATCCTAACACCTATTTTAACCTACTGCAAATTAAGCTAGAAAATGACTTTTATCTTTTTAACACTGCTGATGCAGTTGACATGCATATAGACCAAATCTAAAACCCTATCAATGCAGACCTAAGATTTTACTTCTAACATTCTTAAAACACAAGTCTAAATGTAAGTTAAGCAAATGTAAAAGCTAGGACAGAACAAAGCTTATAATGCAAATAGAAATTGACAGATTTGGACTTATGAAAAACTAACTAGTGAAAATACTTACTAACTTTAATCCTAGCTTATAAAACTAGCTTAGACAAACTTATATGAGAGATTGAACCAAAATCAAAAGACCAAATGGCCAACTGCAGTTTTAACTTGAAGTTAAAACTGCTATGCCAAACACCCCTTTAACTAGACTCAAAACCATTTTAGCTTATGAAAATGAAATTAAGAGCTTAAATCCTAAATACCAGATAACAAATAGATTATAACAACCTTAATAAGCATAAAACTATAAGCAAATAAGCTAGAAACAATAAGCTACAAGTTAAGCTAATATTTTTGATTTTTATAGATTTTTAGGACAAAGAGAATAACACTAAGATTTATGCTATATTACTAGAAAACAGATTATTAGAACAACTTAATAAGCATAAAAACATAACAATAATCTCAATTAAGCAACAACTAAGCAGAATATAAGCAGTTTAAGCAAAATTAAGCTAGGAAAATTAAGACAGAAAGAGTAAATGAACTTACAAGAAACCTTTCATGCTAATACTAAAAGGTATCAAAAGGCTCTAATGCAGATCTCATAACATAGCTGTCTGGCTTAGATTAAGATTAAGCAGTAGATAAAGTCCTTTATGACGCCTTCTCGACCACATGGTTAGTACTTCCATCTTCTCATAAGATAGCTCTCTCACAACAAATGGACCCAGATAATAAGCATTAAAGGTATTATTGATGACAATTTGAGAATTTAAGTTATTAAGAGACGCTTCATATTAATAGCTGAATTTAATCTTTTTTGTTGAGACTTGAGTATCGTCCTGAAGAGAGCTTATATTTGAGCTTGTAAGGAGCGCTTATATGTTATATCAGTCCAACTAGCTTATTAAACAAAGTTTTAGGTGAATTTGAGAAAAGCAAATACGAATTCTATTAATGAAAAAGTTGAGTACAATTCTTGAAAAGGAAATTACATTTAAGAAGACATTGAGCTAAAACATTTTAAATGAAAATTACAAAAGCTAATTTTAACAAGCTAATTTATAAGCTACTCCTAGATATTTTCTTATGAGTGAGTCCTTCTTGTATTTATACTGCCTAGGAGAAGCTTCTAGGCCCCTTTATCTGTTAGACGCTCCAATCAATCCCTCCCCTTCATTCTTCTCAATCATTGGATGCTCTCTCTCCATCGTTGGATTAGATTTTGATCACACGGATTGCCAATGTGGCAATCCGTGTGTCAGAGGCCTTTGTGCTTCTTTTCCATACGTTTTAGTGTAGATCCCATCATTTTGGTGTGTTTTCTCCCTTGCCTCTGTGTCATCTCTTGTGGGTATTGGCCAATGAGATGGCTTATGTGACGTTTATCCCTGCCATGTTGTACTTAGCCACTTGAATTAGACATTGTAGTAGTTTGGCGCACAATTGAATTTTACCCTACGATTGTGACGGTTGGGTAAAGCGTTAAAGACGTAGTGAACAGTAATAACTAACTTTCTCGCGCCTTTTCTTTTATAAAGGGTGTGTTTAACTTTCTTTGACTCGGGTTTTATATGTTTGACTTCGGGCTTATATCAAGGAATTGGGCTTGGGCTTGGATTGTTTTATAAAAAAGATAACAAGTGTTATCTCTTATAGTGTTAAGAGATAAGCACCGTTAGGGCTTAGGGACTTTTTATGATTTGTTAACTTTGAGGGACTAATTGGTATTTTTGGGTTTTGTCTTTTGGTGGGTTGACATATGGTGGACCAACTGGCGTGACTTTTGTTGACCTTTGATAGCAATTCTCCTGGAAATTTTGCACAATCTCAATTCCTTTCCCGTTGTGTCGTGTTTGTCTGGCGCTTTGACCAGTGTTTTTCCTTAAGAATTTTTAGGCTCATTATCGTACCGACATATTCACAAAACATAATACAAGCATATTCGCAAGCATTAAAGCACAATTTTGTGCTTTTTAGGGTATTTTTGAATATAAAATGGAAATAGTGTTTCACACATATCACGTATCTATTTATGAATACGCCGTTTCCACCCTCAGAACAGAAGGTTTAAATTTCTACTCCCTCCGTCCCATATTAAGTGTCCATTTTTGACTTTTTGAATTCTTTTTTCATAAACTTTGACCGCTTAAATATTTTTCTTTATGTTATTATTAACGCTTATCTGAAAAGATTATACCCAATGAAAGAAGTAATAATCATTTGAACTTATCATTCATATATTTTGCATTTGAGTATCTATAACATAAGAAGAATTATTATATGTCAAAGTTGAGGAAAAAGACTTTTGAAAGTCAAAAATGGGACACTTAATATGGGAAGGAAGGGTAGTAGATATTTTTTGTGCTTTTCCTCGTTAAATTTTGCACATATGGTAACCTTTTCTCACCTCGTGAGACTAGAGATGACTTCTTGTTATTAGAGGAGATACTAGGGTCTCTGTGAGTTAGTATAACTAAAGTGCGTGGATAGTAGTAAATGCGAGGATATGTGGAGAGGATATTACCAGTCGGGGAGCTTACACATGGTTAAGGATGTGGATTTTCTAGGATGCCCCGGTGTTAGAGGAGATGGTTTGTTTGCTAAGATGGTTATAGAGCACCGTGATGATACCGGTGTAGCTGTATTCACTAGTCGAGCCCGAGGGAGGCTGTTTGATACTAGGGGACCTCTAGTTAGGGAGCTTGTTCTGGAGTTCTTTAGCACACTGAGATTTGTTGAGGTACTGCTTGACTTGGATGCTCCTGATACTATTCATTTTCAGGTAGGCGGAGCCAAGAGACGATTGAGTAGGAGGCAGTTTTATTCTGGCCTTGGGATTACACACCAGGGAGGAGATGGAGTCCCCCGGTTTTGCTAGGTACGGGAGTAAGAGTGAGAGGATGATCCCTGGGAAGGGGGATCCACATGATTATTAGAGGGATATTTCGACTGCTGAAGATTTCCTAGGAACCTCCCCATCCTACACTTTGATTAGAGATTGGTGTTGGACTTTGCCCATTGATGATTGGCACACATTATTGCTTGGGAGGAGTCAAAGCACTAGAAGGTGATCGTGAAGGGGATTTGTTTCTTTTTGAGACGGAGGCACGTATACTGCTCAGTCAACGTCCATAATTTTTGGCTAGGTATATGTGAGGAGTGGTTTGCACCCTGGAGGAAGCGGGGGCTCATGTTTCTGGTAGGCAGTTTGTAACTCGATTGACTGGGCATTTTGGACTCCTGACTGCGAAGATACTTGGAGGATTGACGGTTATTACCCCTGAGCTTCAAATTATTGATTCTTGGGTTGAGTGTGTGGAGGTTTATTAACATATGCATGGAGGTTGATGATACCATGGGCCAGGTGCCCATGGACCAAGAGGAAGCCGTTGCTGGCCTGGTTGCCCCTTACTGGCGCTGAGGATGTTCCTGCTGTGATGAGGAGTGACCAAGGCTATTTTGGCCACCCGTGCAAGGCACTTTCAGCAGCCATCACCATCATTCGTAATGATTAGGACTATGCCTCAGAGGATTAGGAGACTAGAGGAGGAGGTACAAGACTGTGTAGAGATGTCGGGACCTTATGTAGACTTGTGGAGAGATCGATGACCGATTAGGGAGATTCTCCACATGAATGATGTCGTGTATGGCACAGTTGATGGATGCTAGTGGGCTAACATACTAGGCATTCGATGGGACTTACCAAGAGAGCTCACCTGCAGCATTCCAGAGATGCATCAGACAGAGGACTGGCGAGGCCAGCACCTCCACAGCTCAGCAGGACCCATAGCAGCAGACCCTTTGTTCCCTCCTCAAATATCCCTTAGTCTTTTGTGTTTATATATATCTGTGATATTTATTTATTATTCATCACTGTCTCAAATGAGTGTACATAACTATTATATACTTTGGTTATCCATATTTTTAGCATACTATGTCAGTTATGACGTTTTGGATTTTGTTTTGTGATATAATTAGAATCAAGCCTGGCAGTAAGTTCAGCACCATAGTTCATGAATATGTTACGGAACCAAGCAGGATATTCACACTAAATGCAAGAATGGGAAAGAGAGATGATTTCAAATGTGTGGAAGCTGAAGAAAAGTCTAACTTAAAGACTTCACTGTAAACAAAAGTGCTTCTCGGGAGACAACCCGAATTGTTATTTAATTTTATCGAGTCTGTCTTCCCAGACATCAATACGGCGTATCCACCCCATACTATACGGCGTATTGATTGTCTGGACGTTATCAAACTTTATTTTTTATTGCACTTTAAAAACATTATTGTCAGTTCTGGAATACGGTGTATTCACTAAACTGATACGCCGTATCCACCAGACTGACCCGTATTTTGTTTAGTTTAGTTTAAATTAACCGTATGTACCAAGATAGGAATGCATATATTTTTCCTATATTTTATACAGGACCTCGTGAAAGAAATATTGACGAAGTTGGAATTCTATGTGTGTGCTGTTCGTGCTAGGATTCAGACGCTTTTCCAGCACACAATCTTGCTTAATAACGTAACTTGGAGAATCTACCGAGCAAATATCAGGGGAGTTTCTCATTCTAATTCTTTTTAAATTCCCGTATTTAATGTTTTATATATACAACAAGGACGTTGTATAATTCAAGTAGGGGGATGGAATTAGAATGTTTACTTGTCCTAATTTTCACAATAAAATGCTTAAATTATGCTCAAATTTAAAAAAAATTCAAGCATACTTTTGTGAAATTACATGTTAACATAACCCGGCACTCTATAACCTTGTTAGTTAGTGTTGTTCTACCAACTTTTGATCTTGCAAACCTTGTATAAGGGTTAGTTATATTGAATAGATTCAAGACAACTATGCTATAAACTTTGTTGATACTAAAGAGTATGTGGAATCTACTCTTTAATATTTAGAAGAATATCTATGTGATAGTAAACTGTGATGCAATAAATGATAATTGAAACAATTATTATAGAACCCAAAAGATTTTAATATTGTTTAGATGAATAATAGCGTAGTACTCTGTCTAGTTCTAGGGTTTACAACCTTGAAGCTATAAATATGTCTATCGAGAGATGTGTTTACAACCATAACCTAGGATCTCCTTTTATACATCAAGGACGTCCTTTACAACGATAACTACGCAAATCGTCTAACTTCTCTAAGATATAAATACATATCTTCTAATTATATAGGATCTACATGAATCATTACATAATATCACAAAAACACGCTTTTATTCTTTAAATAGTTGTAAATCTGTCAATGCAGCATGTACAAATCCTCCTAGCAGTACTAAGTTTTTAGTTACTAGTTAGTACTAATCTTCCTTTTGGCATTATCTAGTACTAACTGGTTGTATGTTAGTTATATTCTTGAGCAGTATAGTTTTTTGAACTGAAGTAGTAACTGTGAAGATTATTGACCTACATCTCCCCTAAAACTTGTGATTTACCTTCAAATCTCAAGTTTCTTCTGAATCAAATCTTCTAGTCTACTCAGCTGAGGATGCTTCCAAACACCTTACTGGCTTGGCCTGTTTGCTATTATGTTGATTTTCTATAAGAGCTCATCTGCTTATCAGAGATTGATCCATCTTATGCTTGTTTACACATTCATCACAAGTTGCAAGTGCTTTTTTGTGTCAGAGGATAATCCTTTCAACTTAGGCATGTAAATATATGTCTCTTTAATGTAGACACATGATGAAACACCACATGTATCATTTAACCCACCATTTTCAAAGGATCATGCAATATATCTTTGACTTAGGGTCAGAGAGTATTCATGGTCTTTTGGTTCTATATAACCTTTCATACTCTACTAAAGTTCCTTGCTTTGTCTTCAGTGGGGTTCATATTGTTCTGAATCTTCACTACATAATTCCAATGCTTATCTAGTCATCTTTATCAAATTTCTTTAACATATCTTAAATTTTGATAGCTTTGGTATTTCCTCCAACTCTGATAATCTTCTAGTATTTTCTTGTGTCTTCAGAGTAAATCTCATCCTAGTCAATATATTGTGATATTTAACCTGTACAGGCATTTCATCACTAAAACCTCTTCTACTTGAATTACCTTATCATCTAGATGTAGTTGTTCTGTGTCAATTTCTTCTGCTTTTTGGTTCTTCACAGGTTTGTTTGTTCTTGAACTGACCCTGTAAGCTTCTTTAGTCCTTGGTCTTTTTGCAGTGTGTTTTGTCTTTACATAGCTCTTGTCTGCTTGTTTTTAGTCTTTGAATTCACAATCAGAATCCATAGGAACAATTGATTGATTTGATCCCATACTCTTTCAATATAGGTCTATATATCTTCATATTTCATTCCTTTGAAATGACTCTGCTTGTAACCTCCCTGATTCTTTTAAATCTCATATATCACATATCTTCCATTACTTCAGCTTTAGTGATAGTTTGTTCTGTAACTGCAATGATATCTTAGACCAGAAAGGATCACTTCCTATCTATATCATGGCTTGTATACAGCTGTAAGGCTACAACTTCTTGTTCTTGGCTTGCTCTATTAAATTCTTCTTGTACACTATTTGCTTTTTTGCATCCCTAGCTAATCCTTTGTCTTTTCTTCTTCTATTAATCTATTCTTGCAAATCTATTATCTTCTTCATGTCCAAGTCTTTCTTTGCTCTAATTGCTTCTTGTCTTTGTCTGAATTGATTCATCTTCTTTCATATTGCTTTTCCTTTTTCTTTTCTTTTTCTGCACTCTTTCTGATGTTCACTAAAATTTTTTAGCTGCAAGTTCTTACTTCTAAGAGTCGCATCGAGCATTAGTACTATGATATTGTTAGCTAGTACTAATTATTTTAACCCTTTTCACACTACCAAGGTTCTCCATCTAGCTCAGTAAGCTCTTATCTTGATCTAAAAGTATCTCAGTTTCAACACTAGTCACTCCCTGAATCTTATACATCCTCGTGAATCCATGAAGTTCCTTCATCTTCGTACCAAGGAAATAGAGGAGGTTTGATCACAATCTCGTAATTCTCCGCCTCCTATTTGGAAAGGATCCTCTATAAATCTTCTTTATTATCAGATATAACCACTCTTGCCTTCTTCAAGGTTGCCTCTATCTTTACTTGTGTTACCAACTTCTTCACCCTCTCATGTTTAGCTGGTGTAAGATTATTATATATACCTTATTGGTTTGCTTTAAATCTTGCTCCAAGCTTGCCACTTTTGTTGACAATTGTGTAGAAAGAACCGTCAACTCAGTAAGTGTCATACTACCCTCATCACTTCCAGGTGTGTGACCTCCTAGGAGAGGGATCAGGTGGTGGTGTATGGGTACATAGAGGGTGTATGAAAATGTGGTGGTTGTAGGTGGAGTGGAGTGAGTGATAGGTATGTGATAGGAGTCATACGGGGACTAGTTGTTCTTCACACTGCTAAATTGGACCTTTGAATAGCATGCTTTGAAAATGAGTGGATTGTTTTACCCGCTGTATAACCCTTGGAAACCCTTCTCATGTTGCTGAATAGTTTTTGTGCGAGGGTAGGAGCAACATAAGTTCTTTTGTGAGGTAGAAGCAATCTCTGATGTTTTTTCAAAAGGATTTGAATGAACCTAGGATACATCAAGAATTTAGACCTACTATCCAAACTTTTTACCATGCCCTCAAAAATCATTTTAGAAAAGTTGAAAGTCCTGTTCGTGGCTAGGCAAATGATAACAGTTGCTATGTTGCTACTAAACTGCTCCTAAGCAGTCTTCTTAGGGCTTAAGCAATGAAGAATAGTATGTATTAAGAATCTCCATTGAGGGGAAAAGTGACCCTTTTAGAAGGTCAATTTGTCAGAATCAGAAGCATACCCCATAAAAGCAAGCTGCTCAAAAATTTCAGAATTAGGTATGTGAAACTTAATACCATCAGCAGCTTCTAAGACTTGAGATGTCTTCTCAGTGATGCTTCAGTAATAGTCTTGAGTTGGCCATCTATGGTTGCAGTTATTTCCACTTCTCCATCTTCAAGTGTGCTTGTAGAAGTAGTTTGCCAAAACTGTTGAATGAGTGAAGTATTGATAGTAGGATTTTCAGTTAGAGCAAATTTATTGATTGTGTTGAGGAGAATTCACGATCTGTGAAAATGCTTCTCTTCCTTCGGGTTTGAGTAAAGTAGGAGACATTGTTGTGGGTATTCACAGTATTCCAAAATAGCATGTATTGATAAAGTTGTGATTAAGGATTCTGGGTTATGTTCCTTGTGGAGATATGAGAGTTTGGTAAGTTAATATTGAAATTAGTAGAGAGGGCCACTTAGGGTTTTGATTGAGCCGACTTATAAAATTGAATCTTTTTCTCTAAGAAACCTTTTATATGAAGAGAAAGAAATATTATCAAGAATTTTCCAAATCATGACCCCTTTAGCAAGTAGTTGGATAAATCTGATCTCAACGGCTTATTAAATTAATTAGAAAATTCTGTGATACCTCAAACTGTACTAACGGTTATCCATCCAAGTATAATTTTAGCCTAACAGTACTAACTTTAAGCCCAGTCGTATTAACTTTACCCAGTAGTATTAAGATATGCTTGGCAGTACTAACTTAATACTAGCAGTATTAAGTTTATGCCTAGCAGTATAAACACCAATGTTGTTTCCAACAAGCATTTCCATAAAAAATTTAGATTCTCACAAGCTCTCTTTCTGTTTTTCATCTCACAATTTCTCTCATTTCTTTTTCTCGCTAAAACTCTCTGTTTGTTTTTCATACTCACGTCTCTCTTTCTATTTTTAAGCTCACTGAATCTCTCATTTCTTTTGACTTACCAAATCACTCTTTCTGTTTTTAAGTTACAATACTCTATATCTTTTAAGGTCTCACCAACCGCAGGACAGTTTTGTTTACAATGTGCAATCAAATTCCATAAGTTTAATACTATCCTCTACCTTGACTTCCATGTGTGGTGAACTCTTTGAGAGAGGTGGATCATTAGACTAGTTGATGTTAGTCTCAAACCTAGTTTTGGAGGGCATTTACACCTCCTAATTTGGTTTCTTGGAACCTGTGGCGAACCACTACCTATTCCAGTCCCTATGGTCTTGGCTCATTAAGGTTTTGCATGGAATTGGGTACACTAATTAAGGTTACCACTGTCCTGCTCTGCTTCTAAGTTAGAAGCAGTAGTGGCAGCCCTTTCCATTCTGTCACTCAACTCCTTATGGACAACCTCATCACCAACCTTTACAGGGGGAATACCTTGATAAGGTATCTTGGTTGTCCCAGCCTCATTTTGTCATGCTAGATGTTTTTTATTTTTTTAAAACATTTTGAATGTTACATGTGCTTCCATCCATGCTCTTGACTGCATATTGACACGCTTGTAGCTCCCCCTACATTACAAAGACTTCAGAGCGTGAAGTTTCAACACAGGTATTTCAATAGCTTACTCACCAATTTACTCTTTCTGTTTTTATCACACAATTCTCTATCTGTTTTTCATCTCACTATATCTCTCTTTTCTTTTTCTCCCCAATTCAGTTAGTTTTGTACAATGTGCCATCAATTCTATAAGTTTCATATTGTCCTCCCCACTTCCAAGTGTGTTAACTCTTGAGAGAGGTGGATCATTGGACTATTTAGATGTAGTCTCAAACCTAGTTTGAGCATCTACACCCCTCAATATGGTATCTTGGCACCTGGGACCTCTACCTGAACCAGTTCCCTAAGGACTTGGCTCATTAAGTATTGCCATAGATTGGGTCCTATTGATGTTACCACTGTCCTGCTATGCTTCTAAACTAGAAGCAGTAGTGGTCGCCCTTTCCATTCTGTCACCCAACTCCTTATGGACAGCCTTATTACCAACCTTTATAGGGGGCCACTAGACAGAGGTATCTTGGTGTCCCGACCTCTTTTGACATGCCTAGATGTTTTTGATTATTTTTAACACACTTTTGATATCACATGTCCTTCCATCCATGCTTGACATAAGTAGCCTCCCCTTAAACAATACTTCAGAGGAGAAGTTTTCAACATCAGGTATTCAATATGCTTAGCCTGCAGGTGTTAGTCCATAGCTAAAAATACACAATTCAAAGTATTTTCCAAAGTATTTTCTTCTTGACAGTATTAAGTATGACTAATAGTTTTAACAAGCAGTCTTAAGTATAACTAGCAGTACTAATTATACTTAGCAGTACTAATTGACAAGACTAACAGTATTAATCCTTTACAAAAATTTTACAAAGACATAAAGAGATGTAGACATTAAGGATTAAGCATTCCAATACTTAAGACCAAGTACTGAAACCTTCCAGCATCAAAACCTTTTGTAAGAAGATCTACAACATTATGATCAGTATGAATTTTAACCATTTGTATTAACTTTTTAGCATTGCAATCTCTTATAAAATGATGCCTAATCTCAATATGTTTTGTTTTAGAATGTTAAATAGGATTTTCAATAATGTAGATAGTACTGTTATTGTCAATATTAATGACAATATTCATGAAATTATACCCATAATCTAGCAATTGATTTTAAACCCAGAGTACTTGTCAACTGCAACTAGCAGCAGCCACATATTCAGCTTTAGTTGTAAAGGTGGCAACCACAGTTTGCTTCTTACACTACCATGATATCAACCTATTTCCCAAAAACTGACAACCTCCAGTTGTAGACTTTTAATCTTGAGTTGCTCAAGCATAGTTACTATCAGTATAAGCAACTAGTTCAAATGGAGAATCCCTAGAATACCAAAGGCCTAATGTGGGTTTGCCTTTCAGATATCCAAAAATTCTCTTGATTGCTAAAAGATGGGATGTCTTTGGTGCAACTTGGAATCTGGCACATGCACATACTGCAAACATAATATCTGGCCTAGATGTTGTGAGATACATCAAAGACCCAATCATAGATCTATAGAGATGTACATCAACATCATCAGCATCTCCATCTTTGACCAAAGGCTTTTCCAAGTCAACTGGAGTAGAAACAGACTTTACATCTGTGTAGTTGAATTTCTTCAAAATCTCAGCTACATATTTATCCTGACTGATAAATATTTCATCTTCCTTCTGTGTTACCTGTAATCCTAAGAAGAAAGTTAGTTCTCCCATAGAACTCATCTGAAACTTATCCTTCATAAGCTTCTCAAATGCAGTACACAATTCCTTGTTTGTAGAGCCAAAGATAATGTCATCAACATAGACCTGTACAGGCAAAATATCTCCTTTTTGCTTCTTGATAAACAATGTCTGATCTATTTTCCCTCTTTTAAACCCATTGCCCAACAAATAGTTAGCCAAGGTTTCATACCATGCTCTTGGAGCTTGATGCAACCCATAAAGTGCCTTGACCACCTTATAAACTTTGTCTGGATGATCAGGATCTTTAAATCCCGGTGGTTGAGTAACATAAACCTCTTCCTCAATGGTTCCATATAAGAATGCACTTTTCACATCCATTTGATATAACAGAAAACCCATAAAAGAAGCATAGGCTAAAAACAATCTTATTGCCTCAATTCTTGCCACAGGAGCAAAAACTTCTTCATAGTCTATACCTTCTTCTTGTTTATGACCCAGTGAAACCAACCTTGCTTTATTCTTAATCACAATCCCTTTTTCATCTTTCTTGTTTTTGAAGACCCATTTTATTCCAATGGCCCTCTTCCCATTAGGCAAATTCACAAGTTTCCAAACCTGTTAGAGCTTGAATTGCAGTAGTTCTTCCTTCATTGCTTCCACCCAAGATGAATCAAATAGAGCTTTAGCAATGCTTGTGGGTTCAATTTATGATAAGAAACAAGCATATAAACAAGTATTCAGGGTATCATGTGTTTATGTTCATATACAACACTGAGAAACCCTTCTTCAGAAGTAGATTTTGTCATTCTTCTTGTCTGAATTATTAGACTTCACATCACCAATCACATTTTTAATTAGGTGATCTTTATGGATTCTTGTATTGGGAGTGGTTGGAACTGTATAGGGAGTAGTGATGTTCCCCAATTTAACTTCTGGTTCATCTTCATCACTGAAGAACTCAACATGAGTGGTCTCAAGTATATGACTAGCTCCTAATTTGAACATGTCTTTAGGGCTATCTAGTTTATATGAACTATCAGTAGTCACTGATGGATCAACAATATTAAGTTTAAAACGACCAGTATTAACTTCAGGACTGGAAGTATAAACATGTTGTCCAGCAGCATTAACTTCCTTAGGACTGCTATCATTTTTAGACTTATATTTTTCATCACTCTTATTATGTGGACCATCTTTAACCTGCTTTTGATCATCAGCAGCATATTTTGGTTCACCATTACCAACATCCTTAGAAGGTGAATCAAAGTATGTAGCATCTTTCCAAATTGGCGTCACAATGCAATCTTGACCGTTTTCTTCTTTCTGAGTAGATGTACCTACATTAAGTTCTCCTTGTGTATCTGCATATTCATTTAAGATTGTACCCGCAACTACTGGTACATAAGTCATAGATTGGGTTAGAGAATCAATATCAAACATCAACTTTGGACCATTCTCTTCTATCATAGGCTTATTCTCTAAAAACCCAATATGAAAGTTTTCTTCTACCCTCCTGGTTCTTGTGTTATATACCCTAAAAGCTTTACTACTCAAGGAATATCCAACAAAGAAACCTTCATCACTTTTACCATCAAACTTGCCTAAATTGTCTAAAGTATTAAGAATGGTAACATGACATCCAAATGGTCTCATAAAGCTTAGAGCTGGTTTAAAACCTCTAAAAAGTTCATAAGGTGTTTTATTATGAGGCTTGACTACTAAAACCCTATTCTTTACATAGCAAGCAGTACTAACTGCTTCTACCCAAAATGTGGTATGTAACTTAGAGTCAGCTAGCATGGTTCTACTGGAGCCGCAGGTCATTTGGTAAGAAATGAACAATGTGTCGATTCAAAAAACTTGGGAGATCTTAAAAAACTAAGTTTTGGAAAAATATATGCCCCAACTGGTCGAACTACAAAGAAAAATGGAGGAAATCAACAACTTCATGTTATAGAGCCAGATTGAAACCCTTTTATCAAGGCATGGGAGCACTTTAAGGAACTCTTGATGAAGTGTCCTCAACACTATTTGACTGAGATACAGGAGGTGATTTTGTTCTATAATGGGTTGGATGTTCCAACACGACAGATTCTTGACTCAAGATGTGTCATTTCGACAAAAACTGTTGCAGATGCCAAAACAACCATCCAAGAAATGGTTGAATACTCTCAAAAATGGCATAATGGAACATCTAGAGGAAGAAGTACCAAGACTTTTGACGGCAATAGATGCTATTTACAAGCTCAATGAACTCTTGGAAGAGAGCTAAGAAAGTGAATGAAAAAGTTTATGCTGCTCAAGTTGGATGCGAGCAATGCAAAGGACCCATTGGGACACCAAGGATGCCCAATGAAGAAGAAGGGAAAAACCCTTTAGAAGAAGCTTACTACATGCAATTTGGTGGACCTTTTCTAGGAGGGGGGATATAGAGGCAACTGCTCTTGGGTACTATCAATAGGAACAACGCTAATCCTTGTTCCCATGAACGAAGGCAAACTTATGGAAGTTACCTTAGCATTTCATGAATGTGAATCAGCAAAGAGAGAGAGTAGACGAGGAAAACTCTAACTAGATCAAAGAAATCCGAGCTTCGACGGATGCTGCCATACGGAACCAAGGAGAATCAATCAAAACTTTAGAAATTCAAATCGGGTAAATGCGCAAGGTACTACAGGAGAGAGGATTTGGAAGCCTACCAAGCTCAACTAAAATTAACCTGAGAGACCAAGTCAAGTCGATTTCAACCTCCATTAAAGCTGATTCAAACTCGATACGCCGTATTAGATCTAACCAATACGTCGTATCCACTGGACTTTGAAGCTATTCAGTACTCACTTGGACCCAACGAAGAATATATTGTTATTAGAAGTTATGAATATGATATTTGGGAAAGAAACGCAGATAATTTGTCTATAATCTACCAAGATATTTTTAAGAAAAAGGACGAAGGATGGAAGGTGATGCGCACCAAGGAATAAAAAGGAAGATGAAGAAAAGTCTAACTTAAAAACTTCGCTGTAAACAAAAGTGCTTCCCGGGAGACAACCCGGACTGTTATTTCATTTTGTTATCGAGTCTGTCTTCCCAGACTTCAAGATGGCGTATCCGTTCCACCTCATATGGCATATTGAATGTCTGGACGTTATCAGTCTTTACTTTTTATGCACTTTAAAAACATTATTGTCAGTTCTGCGAATACGCCGTATTCACTAACTTGATACGCCGTATCCACAGACTGACGCGTATTTAGTTTGTTTTAGTTTATTTTAAATTAACCATAGGTACCAAGATATGAATGCACCTATTTTTCCTATATTTTATGCAGGACCTCGTGAAGGAAATATCGACGAATATTGGTAGAGAATTTACTAATCTAGAAATCTTGAAGTGTTAGAGTCTTGAAACCTCAAGACGGCTGTTCAACACAAAATCTTGCTCATAAACACAAATTGGAGAATCTACAGAGAAAAAATCAGGGGAGTTTCTCATTCTAATTCTTTATAAATTCCCGTATTTAATGTTTTTTTATATACAACGAGGACGTTGTATAATTCAAGTGGGGGGATGGGAATTAGAATGATCACTTGTCCTAGTTTTCACAATAAAAAGCTTAAATTATGCTCAAATTTAAAAAAATTTCAAGCATACTTTTGTGAAATTACTTATTACATAACCCACACACAATAACCCTTGTTAGTTATTGTGAGGATTTAACCTATTTGTTTCTAAATGTTTACCCAAAATCCACAAAATATGAGTGGCTGGTGATGTTGTAGACTTTAGAACTTGGCTTGGTATATCTATTCGAGACCACAATAATGAGTATTATGGATTTAATTGTAGTAACTTGTTTAAATTGGTAAATCTTAGGATTACAACCAAATCACCTATACATGTTGTTTATTAACTAACTACACCGGTTAGTTAAACCTCTCGTTAAACCCTTCCACTCTCATCTTTAAAGTGATGATCTACTAGAACAACCCGTAGAGCCAATCCTTTAGGAATATACACCAACTATTTGTTTCGTTACACGATTACACCTTAACCTACCCTGTTAGATTAAAGTTTAATTTACAGTTGCTAGTTGCTTAAAGTGTAAAGTTTGTATTTCCTGAGTCTTGTGTCATTTTCTATCTTTGGTGCGATTGGAAATTTACACATTGGAAATGGGAATGTATATTAGTAGTCAAAGCTCATGTGATTTTACTATCGTCACAATTATTGGTGAACCCGAAGAACGAAGAAATTACCGAAGGAATTATCCAGAATTATTATGATGGTGAAACTACATCAAGATTTAAAGAATAGTTAGTAAAAAATGGAAAAAATGAGAAAAAAATACAAAAAAAAGAGAGAAAGAAAGTTTTAAGATAATTATTTTGGAAAAAGCATTACCGAAGAAATTATACGAATGATTGATTATTCGTTGATACGTCTAAAAATCAACGATGTAGAGTATTGTACAAAGTGGAAGATATCGCCACTTGCCTTGTAAAGTATGTAAAGTTTTGGGAAGATTGGGAAGTTGATCGTTACGGGAACGCCAACTTAGGTTGTTGTTTTTGATCAATGATCAAGACATTGTAAATAGTTGTGTCTTTATTAGGGTAACGGTCAGGAAATAAGTGTCTAGCAACTTGTAACTTAAGTTTTAATCTATTTGATTCTTGATTTTTTTATTTAACAACAATTTGCTTCCCTCTCACCTGATGATTAGCCGCTGGTTTTACGCGAATGAGGACTTGTTCTAGCGTGCATGTTTATTACTTCATTACGGCCATGTATGCATGTCTTAGCAGCCTCGTTGGTTTATGACTTTTGGTAAAAGTTAGAAGGTTCCTACCTTATATCATTCTTCATCCTAACCGTTGGTTAAATTCGAATGGGGATGTGATCGAACACACATGTCTATCTCAGCGTTCCAAGTATGTATGTGTGCTTCAGCTACCTTGTTAGAATGGTACTTCTAGTGAAAGATTGTAGAATGATCAAACCGTACGCCTTTCCATACAAAAACCCATATTTACCTTTATAAACTTGTTACTCCTTGGCTTTAGTGGTGAAGATGTGTATCCTTGCCAAGCTTATGATAGAATACTCGTCACGGCCGAGCAATTGAGCGAATTAGTTACATGTTACCACATAGATTAGTTGAGTGATTTGAGTGTTTTCATCTTTCTATTTCGTAAGGTGTTTAGTTGTGTGCTTGTAATAGAATCAATAAGTCTTAAACGGAAAATATACTTAAGGAATACATTATTTATAAACTTTTAAAGTCTACTTGAGGACAAGTATGGATCAAGTGGGGGGCTCTTTTGATGACATCAAATAACGTCTATTTTATAGCATCATTTATCCCATGTTATTAACCCATTTTGTATAGTTATTGCAAAGAATTGTTACTTAATCGTTTATATTTGAGAATTGCAGTAATTATGGAGTAATTGGTGAAACTTAGCAAAAGGCGCGCATTCTGGAGCTTAAATGAAGATATTTTGAAAAATAAATATTCTGAAGACCATAACGCCGGAACCCATCAAGGAAGATACGACAATATCTGCCTGTACTCACCAAGACCACAAAAGAATGAGATCATCGCCCGTATCCAAAGACTCAATACGCCGTATACGAGATATGGAATTACAATATAAAATTTACGGAAGATAACAAACTGGTCCCTACTCCAAAAAATCCCCAAAACGTTCGTATCCAATACAAGGATACGCCGTATCCAACCGACTTCCAGACCTTATAAATAGAAAACTTAAAAATGAGTTTTAAGTGTGCTAAATCATATTCTCGATACCTAAACCACAAAAGTCAATTTTCAGAGGAGAAAAAGAGCAGAAGAGGTCGAGCAACGTATTTAATTCCATAGGAGACATCGTGTAATTCCATATACTTTAGTAATCGTTTAGTTTTTTGGTATAAATCGTAACTCGGTCGTTACCTTGCTAAATTATTACTCCTTGTATTTATTATGACCTGTTGAAGCTAATACCTTTTGGGTATTAGCTATTATTATGAAGATCTGAATGTTTTGGTATTTGTTTATATTGATTTCTTGATTTATCGTTGAGTGCTTGTTTATGTTTATCAATTTATACTTGTTTACGCGCTTTTGTATGCGACCTATCATTCAACTAGATCTAGCAAAGTGGACCAAGCGGATCTAAAGTCCAGGATAGCTCTCCATATAGTAATTTGTACATCTAGAATAATAGTTACACAAGTAGTGTCCTTCTAAGTCTGTGTCTCGGATACGCTTCAGGCTTAACTAGTTAATTGGATATTGCCGATAGTTTATTGATCGTGTTGACTAGCAGGTGACCTAGATAATTCAACAAATAACGTTCTGATTCCATTGGATAGTTGGACAAGTGGACTACTAGTGTATAGATTGCCATTAAGCGGTAAGTGGGTAAAGTCTCTATGAGCTAGGGTTTAACAAGATCACCATTGCTTTAATCCCTAAGATAGATTATAATCAGCAAATAGGAATTCTTTTAATGCGGAGCATTAATTTAGACAGATTAATGTGTCTAGGTCTTAGGATGATGTAACACCTAAGTCTTAAGAATGATATGCCACCTCGAGAGAAGAAATCATAGCACTTAATAAATAAACCAACGTTCTAATCGGATTAATAATGGTTAATACATTTTTCTTATATAAGGTTTGACCGCTCTTTTATCTTTTGTCTATTAGCTTGCGTAGGTAACAGTGTCTTAAACTGATTGTAGTCACCAACCAAACTGTGCCAGTCTCTCAGGCTGAAAACCCCCCTTTTCCCATTAGAACTAGGATCTAGACAGACATAGGTTTAACATAGGATTAGAATAGAATTAACATAGATTAGATAACCAAGATATTAATTAAATTGATAGATTTAACCTCTCTCTTAGTGATCGACACTCTACTTACCACAAAACTACTACTGATCGGGTACACTGCCCGTTAAAGTGTTGTTTTTGGTTGAGTCGGCAAAATATAAATTTAAAACTTGAATCAATAAAATATACACCACACAACGACACATCACTCATGATGAGATACAATACTAGATTTCATTTTTGGACGCAAGTGGACATTTTAAACTTGATTACGTGTTTGCCTAAGTAGCGATAACCCACTAAGCCCACTATCATGAACTATCAATTACTGGATTGTAAGCGTGAATGTTATAAATAGATCTATTTAGGATTGACATCCCCGTTCGGGTGAGTCATGCTCACTATACTGGTTTTCCAAACAACGGACGTATACCATGTCGGATTTGGGATGTTTTGGGTTGAACATCATCACGGGCAATGTTGGAAATTTATATTGCAAGTCATAAATGTCGAGCTTTAGTGTTATGAGCTTAGGGAAACATAATTTCATTTTGTAATAGTAGTATGTGTTGCTATATCATGGGAAAAATATTGTGGTCCACACTACTTAACTGAACGTCACTGATTGGTAAACACTTTTTATGGTACTACGAGGGAAGCAGTGGACAACACATTCATTTGATCCTAAATCTACAAGTAGATTTTGTGATATTGTGTACATCACAATTATCATACATACATTTTGAAACATTGCGGCCAAACTTTTATACGTACATTTTTGTGACTATTTAAGGATTGAAATGGTCATGCATACTTTACAAATCTATGGTTTCAACATACGTGACTATTTAAGGATTGATATGGTGATGCACACTTTGCAAATTTTGGTTTAACATTCATACTTAAACAAACCTATGAACTCACCAACTTTATGTTGACACTTTTAAGCATGTTTTTCTCAGGTGAATTAGATTCTTAGCTTACTTGATGTGCATTGGAGTATAAACAATACAAGATTACTTTTAAAACAACACGTTTAGAGGTCGTTCTCTCATAGCTTGTGCAAAATTACTCATTAAGTAACACTCTCGGACACATTATTTCGCTACGACCCTATTTGGGGGTGTTACATTATTAAGCTCTGAGCCAAACTGCTCAGGCTCGTGCCAAACTGCATGATCATGCCAAACTACACGATCGTGCTAAACTACACGACCCGTGCTAAACTGCATGAGGTACAAATGCACACTCAAGATACAAGTTTACAATTACAATGAGGGGTATTTATAAGTGTGAGACGCTAATCCTTTTTACTAATTTTACCGATGTGGGATATAAGCCTTCACAACTCAACAATCTCCCACTTGGAGGTTGATCACTTCACTGCTCTCCGTCTTAAGTAATCTCTGTAAACTTTGAACCACCTTTCCTTCAACAACGCTATTGCTCTAACCTTTCTATACCGCCGAACATACAGAACACGCTGCACTAACCAAATGCAGGGCTATGAGACTTTTGATATAAGGTATCCCGAACTAACATCATCAAACTGAGAATAACCTCTCTCCCTAGTAAGAAACCAACCTTCACTTATTAGTTATCTTAGAGGCCAGTTAAAGCTACAAAAATTTTCAACTTCTCTTTCATCACCAACCTGGTGAACATCTCTGCAAGGCTCTTTGTTCCAAGAATCCTCAATAAAGGAAAGGACCCTTCATTTATCAATACTCGAACAAGCTTTGCCCAACTACAAAACTTTAGATTCTTCACAAGATGAATCAAACTCTTAGTATCTTTGTCACAGTATTAAACACTTTCTGCCTGAGCTCAGTCTAACTTCTTAAGAGACTTCTTCAACCATATCAACTCTATGCTTGCTTATGCAACTGCCATAAACTAGACTTCAATAGTTAACATAGTGATGCTCTTTTGTAGTCTAAACTCCCACTCGACTGTTGTTACACCAAGCATAAGCACATAACCAAGCACCTACTTCTCAGAGCATCTATCCTTCATCTCAAATACTAAGGAAAACTACCACTTAGGCTTGTTGAACTCTGCCATGTCAGAGTCTGCGACAAACATGTCATCAACCTATAACAGTAATATAATGGAGGACGAACCAAATTTCTTTAAGTAGAAAAAATAGTCCATAGCACATCTCTTGTACCCTGCCCTATGCCCAAAACTGTCAAATTTCAAATACCGTAGCCTCGGTGCTTGAATCTGTCCGTATATAATTTCCTTCAATTTGCACTCTAGGTTTTCTTTCTGCCCTCTAGCTGAAAACCCTCGCTTTTGTGATATGTTGATGTACCATTCAAAGCTCTCACATAAGAAGTCTCATGCAGCTACAATACTCAACGAAGCCTCATACCTTTCGCTGCTATTCTGTTATTCTTTGACCTTGAACATGCACAAGCTTAATGATGCTTTATTTCATGCTGCTATTCTGACAAATGAACACATCCTTTTGTTTGTAGCCTTCTCCCTCTATACAGACACAATGCTACTTAAGCCTTCTGAATAAGACTCCGGTTCACGGTTCTTTGTTAGTTAGCAAATAGTTTGCTGATGAAGAGTACCTTACTGGAGCCCTAGACTCTCTAATAGACCTTCATACCTGTGGAGTCTTAGAGCCTCCCTCCTCGGAGGATGCTCCATCTTCAAAATCTTCTTCATATGATCTTCCATTATCCTCAAATCTCCTACTGTTTTTAGACCCTCACTCGTATCTGAGCTCCTACCTAGGCTCTAAGTGATTTTTTGAGCTCAATCCATGCTCCGCAACTATGCTATCATTCTCTGTAAGGTTGTTTGGAATGTCTACTAACACCACTTGACTCTTCTGTATTGGCTTTGTTAAGTTACTTGAAACTGTCGCGGACCTGGCTCCATAAATTGAGTCCAAAAATGTAATATCTCTACTTTAGATAACTTGGTGACTCTTCCTATCCTGAAAGCTGTATTGCATTTCATTTTAACAAATGAGTCACAACCAAATACCTTATGAATGTACATTTTCATGGCTTCTTTGCAAACATCTTTCACTTTAAAACATGAGTCACAACCAAATACCTTCAAGTGTGCGAGACTAGTATCCTTCCCTTGCTATTCCTCTTTTGGAATACGCAACCCTATTAGAACGTAAGGTATGAGGTAGATTAAGTAGGTCGTACTAACTAAATCTACCTATAACATCTTTGGAGCCTCTACACGAAGCCCCGTACTCTATACTCTGAATGTTCGACTTAATTTTTCAGCAACACCAAACTGTAGAGGTGTTTTTGGGAACATATTCAACATCATAATCTCGTTCTTGACACAAAACTTAATTTAGTCAGCTACTATACTCTCCACCATTATTAAACTTCAAACACTTCACCTGAAGGTGTGCATTATACCTACCGTAACTCCTGATACAATCTTCAATAACAGTATCATAGTAGCAGGATCCTCATATTAATGTAATAGATGTAGGGCCATAGCCTTCTGTATGAACTTGCTCTAACTTGCTCCAAACAAGGCTTACGAAAAGTAATCCCGGAATGTAAATCGACACAAGATATAACATGGTATCCACAACTAGGATAGTCATGGCAGTCTACGAGATTAAACCATAGAGATATTATTAAGCTTTGAGCTAAACTACTCAGGTTTGTGCCAAACTGCTTGATTGTGCCAAACTGCATGATCGTGCCAAACTGCACGATCGTGCCAAACTACATGATCGTGCCAAACTGCACGACCTGTGCCAAACTGCACAACCCATGCTAAACTGCACAGGGTACAAACGCATACTCAATATACAAGTTTACAATTATAATAAGGGGTATTTATAAGTGTGAGACCCTAATCCTTTTTACTAATTTTACCGATGTGGGATATAAGCCTTCACAACTCAACACTTTGCAAAATACATCAACATAATCCATTTGTTCTACACCGTTATTAGCATGTTTATGCTTATGGACGGTCAAAACTGGCTAATATACTTACAGTTATAGATTCTAAAATTAGTCCTGAGTTTAACTTTTAATCACTTTGTTGGGTCTAGTTTATATAACGTGTAATATTATACATCTTGATCAGGCGGAGGGGATCAACATCACTGCAATTTCTGTGCGCCCAGGATTTGTTATCACTGACATTTTCCGCGGCTATAATATATTCTCAGGTATATACGACGAATACAATCCTACAATGTTGACTATATATACACTGGCATTAGAAATCGTTTATTGACTTTTTTCTTGGAGTAGTTATCGTCAATAAGGTTCTGAAGTACTTTGTAAAAGATGTTGCACAAGTTTATACTTTAGTTTTCATTTTGATTAAACCTGTACATATTGATTATGCAAAGTGGTTTACATTTTTATTTAATTTGGATTTAGGGAGCTACAACAACGTGCTATGTAGCGTTGAATCCTAAAGTGAAAGGTGTCACTCGTAAGATCTTTCTGATAGTAATTTGGTGGAACCATCAATGATTGCTAAAGACCAGGACTTAGCCAAGGAATTGTGGGATTTTAGTTTTGGCTTGACTAGCTCCTAGTGATGATTAATTCAGTTTCTTTGACATGTTTTGGATGAACGCCTTATTATTTCTTGTTGTGATTCAGTGTTATTACATATATTAATTTGTGCTTAGGCAATGCCTTGTAACCTGAGAATGCAGATATTCCTACAAGGGAAATTTGTTTGTACATGTTTGCTATTCCATTTAATGAATTGCCGATAAGTTATGTTTAGGGTTCACTATAACAATTTGAAATTAAGTTTCTCTTTTATACGATTATACTAGCATAGGCGATTTTAAAATTCTGTGCACCCTATTATAAGTACGTGTAAAAAAAGAAATTTTTTTGGCTGTTTTGATGTAAAAGTATGTAGGCCAAAAACATGCACGAGTCAAGAACTTTCTTTCTGGAAGCAAAATATATTAAACAAACCAAAACTTATAGTACCATAAACCGTATATGCTAGAGGAACCCAAAACCGGAGGACACCATATCCTTCCGGAGGGCATCAACCGAAAGAACTGGATAAGCGACACACCCAAGGACCAGGACTCCTCTCAGACCAACGGTCCTTAGCCAGTACTCATAGCAGCGCTGCCATTCTAGAAATCACGGGATTGTGTTCCCCACGCGACCATACCGTCTAACAGCAGCCTAGGGGTAGTTCGGCGTAACCATTCCCTAGATGTTAGGAACAGTATTTCAACATAGTAAACCAGGTAGTATAAATACCCCCTCATTTACTACAGACTAGGTAGCATTTACTGCACTTATAATTATTTACTTACTTTCACACCTTCTGGCACTCAACTCATACTTACTATCACACCAGATCTTGGTCTTGGGTCTTCACACGAGGCGAGGCTAATGTGTCTTTCTTTCTTATTCTATGGGACCTGGTTAAATACCCCTTAGAATCTAGGGAGATATTACTTCTCACTCGAGGTACGGGAAATTACTTCGA